>JAOTAY010004437.1:0-15578 GCA_025629805.1 Erythroxylum baracoense
GATTTCAATTACTTCAAAAATGTGCATTTGTTTGTTCTTGGTTAGGTTGAAAAAGTGTTATATGTTGCTGCATGATTCGAAAAAACGTTTATTTTTGAAAAGTTGCAAGTTTATGAAATCATGTTTTCGGATATGAAAAGCAAGTGTCCAAGAATTGCCATTATGGGCAACAAGTTTACAAGATCATGAAATACATGTGATGTGGGTTTGGTTTGGTCCATTCTATTGTCAAGTGCACTTAGACTAAAGGCTTCTCCCACCTGCCCGCTAGTGGCATAGAGCTTCTTCATGGACTCCCTCATGTTTACGACTATACAAAAAAAACCACTAAGTGGGATTGTGCTAGTTCGTTCTGTTCACGACTTCATAGGACCATTATATGGAATTATGATTGTTCGTTCTGTTTATGGACCTTCCAAACCATTGTGATGTGCTTATATGCTGTGAAATGTTAGTAAGATTGATGCATGCTTGAATCATATTTGTTCATGAGTTGTTTCATAAAGGGAAAATTTTGTGAAGCAAGTACTTAATGATTTTTCAAGCAAGATTACTATGGTTTCTAAAATGTAAAATGAAATGAATTTTGCAAATAGTTTTCGCTTGTTTCTTGATTATAGTTCTATTGCCCACGAGCTTTATGCTCACCCCCTCCCAATCCTGTCCCATTCAAGTGAAGAACAAGAAAGTGAGTAAGTCAAGAGTCAAGGTGGCACTCCAGTCTGCATATTTTCTTTTGTATTCTTAAGTTAGATTTTTTAGAACTCAAGGCTTTAACCACATTTCAAACTTTACTAGTTCAAGTGTATTGATGTATTGTGGCTTATAATGTTATTAAAGCTTTGTAAAGACTTATGCCAATTGTTATGAATGAAATATATTTATGTTCTGCCCATGACTATGATCACTGCTAAGTTTTCACGTTGCATGTGACGATTAAATGGGTTGGAGGTTTGGGGAAGCAGTGGATGTTTATGTTTTGTGCAATTTGTTTCTAGAATAGAATGAATGAGGATGGTTGAAAGGATTTAAGTCTGCATTAAGTAAGGTAGATTGCAAGAAGGAAACACAGCCGAAATTTATCGCCTGTGATGACGTCACACTTAGACGCAAAGGAAAATATAGAGGAAGAGTATCGTCTGTGATGACGTCACACATAGACTCAAAAGAAATATAGACGCAAGGAATTGTCTATGATGACACGTGATAAGACAGACGCCAGAAAGGCAAACGATAAAACACAGACAATAGGTGGTCAACCTAGACGATAAAAGTCAACTACAGACGATAGAACACAGACCATAAGTAAACACAGACGATGGGCCAACCATGGACGATACAAGAAGAAGTTAAGTCAGTATAATTGAACAGTCACTTAGTTGGAATTAAACACAAAAGGAATTATCAAGGATCAAGAAATAGTTAGAGACTTAAGCTCTAAGTATAAGTCAAGGGATAAAATGTTAAAGAGATTAAGATGAAAATCCTCCATGATCAAGGACTGTTTGGTGTGGGCACTCTACCTTTGTGGGATGCGCGTCCAGATGTCACTTAGAACGTTGGCCACGTGTCTCGCTAGGGGTGGGGTCCCAACAGTGTAGAAGTCGAATCGAGGGAGAGCCTTGATAAAAATATCCACAAGCTGAGCTTTGGAAGAGACAAGGAGTAGATGAAGGACCCCTTGGTGAACCTTTTCACGATCGACATGGCAATCGACATCGATGTGGTTGGTCCATTCATGAAAAATTGAATTCTCTGCAATATGGATGGCAGAACGGTTGTCACAATACAAATAAGCTAGCTGGGGGTGAGAGATGCCAAAGTCATGGAGGAGGTATAACAACCACTGTAGCTCACAGGTGGTGGTGGCAAGAGCACGGTATTAGGCCTCAGAAGAGCTCTTGGAATTAGTGGCTTGTTTCTTAAATTTCCAAGAGACTAGAGAAGCACCCAAAAAATGCAATAATCAGTGATGGACTTGCAAGAGTCGGGGCAAGTTCCCCAGTCAGAGTCGGAGAAGTCGTGAAGTTGAAGATGGGAATTACTGAGAAAAAGAAGACCTTGACCAAGAAAGCCTTTAAGGTAACGCAAAATGCAATGGGTCGTCTATAGATGCATCTTGGTTAGGCGGTTTATGAATTGGGAAAGTGCTGGACGATGAAGGAAATATCGAGACGGGTGGTGGTGAGGTTGAGTAATTTGCCGATGAGATAGTGGAAGGAGGTTTCATCAGGGAGCGGTTCACCATCAGAGCTCAATGTGGTGTTGGAGGCTGAAGGAGTTGATGCAGGCTTCGAAAGCAAAAAAGCAATGCCATGAAGAAGATCAATGGTGTACTTACAGTAACAGAGGTTAATCCTAGCCAAAGAATGAGCTAATTCCAAACCCAAGAAATATTTAACAGGGCCTAAGTCTTTGATGCGAAAGGTATCATCGAGAAAATACTTGGAGACTTCGATGAGGGGTAAGGTATTATTGGCGAGGAAAACATCATCAATATACACTAGTAGGATAATGAAGGTGTCCTGAATATCCTTTTTGAACATGGAGTTGTGAGAGGACAATTGGAGAAAATCGTCAGAGAGCAAGGCGGAAGTTAGCTTGGAGTGCCATTGACTGGCCTGTGTGAGGCCATAAATGCTCTTCTTGAGGCGACAAACCATATCAGGATATGGAAGGACCAGGCCTGGCAGAGGTAACATGTAGACTTCTTCAAATAAGTCACCATGTAGGAAGGTGTTATTGATGTCTAATTGGTGTAGGAACCAATTATTTGATGCAATGAGAGCTAATAAGAGTTTGATGGTTGTTGTTTTGACAATAGGGGAAAATGTGTCAGTATAGTCTTAGCCTTCTTGTTGAGTGTATCCTTTGGCAACAACCATGCTCTTGCACCGTTGAAGAGAGCCATCGGAATTGAATTTGTACTTGTGAACCCACCTACAGCCAATGGCAACCTTTCCCAGAGATAAGAAAGTGAGATCCTAAGTGTCATTTTCATATAGAGCTTGTAGTTCGACATTTATAGCATCTCTCCATTCTTGATATTGAACTACTTGCTTGTAATTACTAAGCTCCTTAAGAGAAGAAATGTTAGCTGAAAAGCCAGAATGTTATGGACTAAGATGGTCATAGGAAAAGATAAAAGAGAGGATACGAGGAGAGGCGTGGTGGAGGGTGGGGCAGTCATAGTCAGCAAGGTGAAATGGAGGTTTAGGGGTTCTAATAGGGCGATAAAGAGGGGGAGTGAAGGTAATGGGGAAGAGGTACTAGGAGAGAAAGAAGGAGAATGGTAAGGTCCCCAAATATCAATGTGTATGAGATCAAAACAAGAAACTGTAATAGAATCATTAGGATAAAATGGTATTGCTTAGAAAAATGGCAAACATCACATTGATTCATAAAATGAAATGGAATGGAAGAGTCTATTTTAGATAGAATTTGCATTCCTTGATTGGAAATGCGTCCTAATATGGTATATCATAACTGATCATATAGAGAAGATACGTTGCAAAGTGTGGTGCTGTGATTTGTATGTGGAGGAGATAAGTAGTGGAGACCATTTACATGTTTAGCAAAACCAATCATCTTCATAGACTTGGTGTCCTGAATTTGACAATAATCAGAAGTAAAAGTTAGTGTACAATGGCAAGAATTGGTAAGTTTATTGACATAAATGAGGTTGAAAGAAAAAATAGGTATAAAGAGAACATTGGTGAGAATGAGAGAAGAAATGTTAATTGTTTCTATGTGAGTCACAGAAAATAGGTGACCATTTGGCAATTTAACTATAAGGTAATATTTTATAGGTGGAGAAAAAAATCTAAGGAACAGATGATGTGATTCGTTGCACCCATGTCTAAGATCCAACTAGATGACCATAAAGTAGAAGAAGAAGCAGAATGGGATGTACATTTATTGATAGAAATGGTATTGATCTGAGGTGAGTTAAGAGCCTTTCCCCTTGAATCAGTGTCTTTGCATAAGAGGTTCATTAATTGAGCATATTGATCAGCAGTGAGAATGTAATTGGTAGAATCCTAGGATGAGTTTCTACCCAGGGAACCAATATCAACTTCAGAGGGAGCCTAGTCCAAGTTAGTCTCTACTTGATTGATTGTGCTGAATTTATTCTGGATGTCGTCTTTAGTTATGTAGGAATCTCCATTAAAGGAAATATTAGGTGGATATATGTGCTTTCAGTAACATTTTGCTTCTATGTGACCCGAATTCCCACAAAAAGTACATATTGGTTTCTTATTCTGTAGATAGCCTTTCTTTGGAGCTGTTTTACTGTAAAAAACTTGTGGATCAATGTTGGAAGAGTGTTGAGATGCATTGTTCAGCTATCGTTCATATTGTGCAACCATAGCAAAGACTCTTTTAATATCAAGTAGAGGATCTATCAACATGATATGAGACTTCATAGTAGAAAAGGAGTCATTTAGACTTTAAGAAATCTTATGACACAATCTCCTTCTTGGTAGTTTTTAATGATGGTCAAAACGTCACAAGTGCAGTGAGATTCACATTTGCATTTAGGCATGGGACTAAGGTTAAAAAACTCATCCCATCGCATTTTAAGATGGGTATAGTAATCTGAAACACACATTGTACCTTGTCGAAACCTGAAAATTTCTTCTTGAAGATCTACAATTCTGAAAGAATCTGTTTAGGAAAACTTACCTTCTAGGTCATTCCACACTTCCATTGCAGAATCAATCCAAATTACTCTTTATGTAATAGTGCCTGTTACTGATCTCAGCAACCATGAAAGAACCATTGTGTTACATCTTTCCCAGTAAACAAATAAAGGATGTTCCCTGTGAGGCATTAAAATAGACTCATCAATGAATTTAAGTTTATTTTTAGATAGCAAGGCCATCTGATTAGATATGTCCCACAAGTGATAGTTTGTTCCAATTAAGAGAGAGGAAACAAGGATTAGTGAGGGATTTTCATTGGGATAAGATAATAGGACTAGCTAAGTGGTCTTCTAGTCTGAGAAGGTGTTGATTATTTGTCTAATTTGGTTATGCCGTGACATGGGCATAGGAAGGTCCTGATCCTAACATATTGAAGGCACAAAGGAGCAGAAAGTTGAGCTGAGAAGATTTAGAGAACAAGAAGAACAATCAGAATGATTTGATGATAGAAGAAAAAACAAGCAGTGGAGTGCTGCTCCTCTGATACTATGACAGAAAAGATGGAGCTCGAAGATAGCAATCAGCTCAAAAAATATTATTAAACAGAAGCAGCCTTATATAGGCTGAATCTTACATGAAAGAGAAAGTTTGTTGTAACAAACTTTGTAACAAAAAGAAAACAAAGAAAATAATACAAAAGGGAAACAAATAAGAAAGTGTATTTGGGCAAGGCCCGAATAAGAGAACTACCGAAAGAACAGCAAAAAAAACAAAGAAGATAAGCCCAAAAACATTTTAATGAATTTAGCCCAGGGTTGCATCGCCTAATAGTACTACTTTAGCAACCAACTTTGATTCTGGTTGTTTAATGACTATAACACCCAACTATGTTCATTTTAGAATTGTTGTGTTAAAAATCTGTTTGTTGTTATCATTTCTTTTTCTAAATTCTGGCTGTGTTTTTAAACAAAGGTTACTTATATGGGAAAGCTATCTGAACTACTTGATTAAATTTATTGCCTCGGGAAGACCAAGTGGTATTTAGTTTCTTAATAATCTAAAACAATATCTTCATCATATAATGTTGTATATCTGTTTAGGTTATATCATGATATTTGTTTTTTGTAATTCCCATGCATGATATTGGCATATTACATAGGATGTTAATCATTGGTTAACATGTTTACTACAGGCTGGAAAAACACACTTCCAATTGCTTGAATGTTTAGAAGTTGATTATGCCTTCAATTTTGCCACAAGTTGTCACCTTAAGTCTGTAAGGACTAGATATATATTCAATACTTTTATATGTGCGTATTCTGAATCCCAGGAGGTTATGTTATAATGCTTGTTCTTTTCATTTGTTGTATAATTGTGTGCAGTTTGTAACACTATCACCATAAGAGTATTCGCACTATAAAGTGATGCCTTCTGTTCAACTAAACCTTTTGAAAAATATTTAGATATTTTTTTAAAATTTAAAATGGTATTGAAATAATAAATGAAATACAGAGTTGTCTTATCCAATACCAACTACAGAGACATCAAGCTGATGCAGCATAAAAGCAAACAACACCGTATAGCTCAGTATTAAAACGACTACGTGGAACGCTTAACAAAATGACGTTTAATGCTTCTTTTAAGAGTAAACAATGATTCCTCTTCTGGATGCGTCTCTAAAGGCTTCCAAATTAAGGCTACTCGAGTCGCATATCCTCTCTTCCTCAGGCGATTAGCAGCAAGGTAATGCTATCTGTCTTGTGTTTGTTACTTCATTTTGTTCTTTGTCAAAGGAGTCTCTGATTGTTCCTTATGGATCCCTCCCGCTACGTGGATGAGTCTGGCTAGGATGTGAGAACCAGTGGAGCCACTTTTTGTCATTAGGAGGCAGAGGAGAATCCTCACAAGGTCGGAAATTTTTTCATCTCCGCAGTTTCATTTAGAGCTGATCTTCTTTCTGTAGCTGTTTTTATTTTCCTCTCTCTTAAGCTGATGCTTCTATTTTCCTTGAGGAGCGCTTAGTATCTAAAGGTGAAAGTCGCATCTGTTGCAGTCGGGTAACAGGTACTGTCCTCTTTCTGTCTTTTAATTAGAAAATATTTAGATAATTTTGTTTGAACTGCAATTGCATAATGAGAACATTTTTTGGAGTTGTAGTACCTGGAGATCACAAATCAAGTATTGAAAACATATTTTGTTTATTCCTGAAAGTAACTTTTAAATTTTGTTGCAGCACTTAAAAGAAGATATGTAGTTGAGTCCTTAAGCATGAACCGATAACAACTGATTGCTTATCTCCTCAATCTTGGTAACTTTATCCAACTTTTCACTAAATGTGACAGCACATTTTTCCTTGCTTTTTTTCTATACATTTTTATTCAGCTTTTACTAGTTGATTATTGTCACTTCCGTAGCATTTTATCTGCAGACTTTATTACTTGTTGATTTTATATCCATTTAAGTTTGGTCAACCATACTTAGATGTACGCAAGTGGCTTGGCAACATATGGTCTTTGATTAGACTATTGTTACGATTCTTTTGTTGTTTGCGGTTACTTCCAAAAAGTTACACTATTGTTCAACACTTAAAAATGGACCTTCATCATCTATTTGCTGGTTTGCTAGTTCCTTGATTCTAGAACACAGGAATTGTTCATGATTTTAACCATTCCACCATTGTATTCTTTATACTTGAGATCTAAGCATTTCTTTATACAGATGCTGTATGTTCTTTTGTCCTTTATTTGGAGAATGAACGGGTCCCATCGTTTCCATACACGAATGCAAGGGCTACAGATTCAGATTGATGTAGTTGTACTTAGCGCTTTACGCTATTCTTTGCCTATTTTTGTTTCACTATCTAATATCTGGTGGGCATGCAAGTACGTCCTGGGAAATTGCTACAGTTTACAGAAATTAAAATCATGAAACTGCTTTGAAATGTTTCCAGCGAGCTGTTCAGCTTAGTCCAACGTTTGCACATGCACACGCTCTTGGTGGTCACGAGTGTGTGCTTCTTAATTACTTTCACTAAGATGACTGGAGGGTCAAATATGATAGTTGATACATATTTCAGTAAATTTTTCATCCAATCGGTCCTTACCTGCAGACATGTAGCTTGGCCTATGTATTACTACGTGGATTCTGACTCAAAGCCATGCTTTTCTTAAACTGTTTTCATGTTTAACCCACGGAAATTGTATCCCATGGCTATTTAAATTTGTTCATACAAGAATTTCTGCGATGTGCTGTACTGGACTGCCGCGAGCTTTGACTTTGGTTCTGTAGGATCCCAGCAAAAGTTTTTAGAATCCTTTTTCTGACACGTTTCTCTCCCACTTAGTTACTTGTCATTTTCTTTAGTAATGAAAGAAAAGCACTTGGCATTTTTTAAACGTGTTTCTCAAAAAATATGTGGGTGGAGTTAGTGGCACGCAGCGGCAATTGATTGCGTTTACAATCGTTTTATAGAGACAAAAAATGTGGGTATATGGAATGTACCTTTTCTTGACGTAAAATTAAGAAAGAAAATAAATCATTGCTCATTTGATTTAGCTCCAAACATAAAGCTTTTCCTCTTTCAATAAACTATTATTCAGTTTCCTATTTGCCCATCTGTAACATGGAGAACTGCCTTGTCTATAAGAGATGCATTTGTTTCACGTTTTGCAGCTAATTAATAATCAATAAGAGAATTTATCAATCTTATTTGGCCGTATGTATATGTAGAATGAACCTCTTTTAATGTCCCAACATCATGGTCATTACATGAGTTAAACTTCACATCCTTACAAGTGCAACTTGACCAAGGAAATAGACATACTTCAGAATCACTTGTTTTACAAATCCTTATTTTAACTTATTCTGTTATGGTTAAGATCTTAAAACATAATTTATAACTTACTCTTATTCTAATATTAGGTAAAACCTGAATCAACCCAAAACGAATATAACTTTATTATTTGATATAGAAATTTGACCAACTAACATATGTAATTACCATATGTTTCAAGAAGTACTCACTACATTTTTGAAACCTTAAGTACATTATCAACTAAACAATATTTCATTACATACATACTTTTTGCTTTTTCGAAATTTTTTCACCACATGTAATCTTCATGTTTTATAGAGTTTAATCCACTAAATGAAATTAGATTTTTGTGCAACTTTTAGATGTACATCACATCACTCGAAATACATAACTCTCGATGATACTTCTTTTTTTAAATTGTCAAAATATGAACTTTGCAATCAGAATCTAAATAAACGATATTCTGGACTAGGAATTGTAAGGATTTTTAACCAAACATGTGAGTTTATATGTGTATAATTGTGTATAAAGGTTATCATATAAAGTTGAGCCAATTAATTAAAGTGGTCTAATATGGTTATCATATTTTGGGCTTTATATATTTATTTTAAGTGTGGGCTTTATATGTGTAGAGACTGGGCTATAATTTCTAGTTTTATGATAGGCTAAACTAGAAATTAGATTAAGGTATTACCCTAATAAAAGGGGTTATAGTCCCTAAATTAAACGTACGCATTCTTCTTTTCTAATATGCCACCATCAGAGAGAAAACAAATAATTAAGGGAAAACTCTGGAGAAAAGACTACGTTTTAATTTGGAAGACAAAATTGTAAAACTCCAATGCAGCTTTCACAATGAATTCAAGTATGCTTTCGCTTTTATTTAATTCTTAATGATTTGATATGAACGGATCCTGACTTTAAAGGAATTAAGACCAACAAGTAATATCAGAGCTTTGTTCATGATTAGGTCATCAAAAGTGATTTGTTTTTTGTCTTGTGTATGATTGGAGTATCTCTCATTTCTTTTTTGTGGATCTAGTTATTGGCATATACAATTATGTTTCTTACGTCTCATGATTTTAGATATGTTTTTTTCGTACATGTATATGCGTTTCAGATCTGATTTTTTCATACATATATATGGTTTTAACTCTTTGATTTGGAAAAGAAGAAGAAAAACACTGAACGAATCGTCTTATACTTTGGTGGTTGTTTTTTAGGAAAAGCATTTTTTTAAAGGAGGTAAAGCATTTAATGGCTTTCAAGTTTCAACTTTCAAGGGCATTTCTGCGTAAAACTTTGTCTCTTATAAAGTTTTAAATTCATATTTCTTAGTATGAATGTTACGGATTAATATTACGAGGAATGAGTTTTGGGGTTCAAAATTTATAATTTCTGGTTTGATTGTAAAATTTTGATCAAATTCTCAATTTAAGCTTATAGGATTGTCAGTGTCATAGCATCAAGAAATTAGAGGTATGACGCTTTCATACAACTTATGCAAAATTTGGGTATTTTAATTTCAGATTTTGGTAATTTAAAGAAATTGCATATACACTTGCGGTGATAAATATGTAGCAATTATTCAGTATAATATGTGAACATTAAATCAGTCCAAGGAAAGGTTTATTGTTTGACATGCCTTATTACCAATATTTAATCACTACACCAAAGTACTACTTACAAATTAGTATTTCTGTCCAAAGACTAAATATTAATGTTGTGCTAGGTATCTTGTGATGGGGCCCTCCCATTATCTGTATATAATTAATTTGACATATTATAATGTTGTTATGTGAGTGATTAGATTTTGTTTGTTTTGTTCTCTGTTCAGTTCCTGGTTTTGCTGCAAATATCTCTGCTAGTGTTAATTCAATTCCAATGCTTAATGGCACCAATTTTAATTCATTGAAGGAGAATGTTTTGATTGTTTTTGGAGTCATGGACTTAGATCTTGATTTATAAGTTGATTAACCTGATCCACTTACTAGTGAGAGTACCTCTGATTAAGGGAGATGGAAAAGTGGGAAAGGTCGAATCGTATCAGCTTGATAATCATGAAATGTGCCATTCGAGAAGCTTTTCAGGGTACTATGTCCGATCAAATTACTACAACTAAGGGTTTCCTTAAGGATCTTAAGAAAAAATTTACCAAAAATGAAAAGGCTGAAACAAGTACACTTTTGGCAAAGCTTATCTTAATGAGGTATGCAAGAAAAGGAAACATAAGAGAGTACATTATGGAAATATTTCACATTGCTTCAAAATTGAAAGCAATTAAGTTGGATTATCTGAAGACTTGTTATTGCATCTAGTTTTGATATCTCTTGCAGCACAATACAATCAATTCAAGGTGAGCTATAACTGTTAAAAAGAGACATGGTCTCTTAATGAGCTTATCTCACATTGTGTCCAAGAAAAGGAAAGGTTGAAGCATGATAAGGCAGAAAGTGCTCACTTAGCCAGAACATCTAAGGACAAAAGGAACAAGAAAAAAAAACTAAGAAGCTGCAATTTCGATAACACAAAAGAAACAGCAAAAGGATGGAAATCTAAAAGGTGGTTCCTTCTATAACACTGAAGGTCATGTAAAGAAGCAGTGTGTCAATTATTACGCATGGCGTGCAAAGAAAGGTATGCTTCTTATTTTTGTCTGTTCTGAGGTTAATTTGACTTTGATACCTAGACACACATGGTGATTAGATTATGGTGCAACAACTTACATCAGTTTGTCTATGTGGGGTTGCCTGAGTTGTCGAAAACCAAGTGATTGTGAAAGATATATCTATGTAGGTGACGGAAAGTCGGTAGAAGTCGAAGCAATAGGGACTTTTAGATTATTGTTAAAAACTGGATTTTATTTGGATTTAGTTGAGACTTTCATTGTACCATCTTTTAGACGAAATTTGATTTCTATTTCTGCTTTAAACAAATCTGGTTATTATTGTTCATTTGGAAATGGAATATTTAGTCTTTTTCAAAATTAAAATTTGGTTGGTGCCGGTTCTTTATCAGGTTACAATAATCTATATATGATTGACACTAATGCTTCATTTAATGAAGACTTGCATATGGGTGCATGAAGTTTAAAGCGCAAATTAACCGGAGAGAATTCTGCCTCGTTGTGACATAAGAGATTAGGTCACATCTCTGAAAGGAGAATTGAGATACTTGTGTTAAATGAAATTCTCGATTCCCTTGATTTTACAGATTTTGCTACTTTTGTTAATTGCATTAAGGGGAAATAAACAAATGTTAGGAGATTGGGTGTCAATAGGGCTTTAGACGTCTTAGAACTTATCCATAAGGATATTTGTGGGCCATTCCCTACAGCATCTTAGAATGATCAACCGTATTTTATAACGTTCATAGACGACTTCTCACGATATGGCTACCTTTATCTCATCCATAACAAATCACAGTCTTTGGATGTGTTTAAAAAACTTTAAGGCTGAAGTTGAGAACCAACTCAACAAAAGGATTAAAGTGTCATATCTGATCGTGGTGGTGAGTATTAAGGTAGATATGACGGATCAGGTGAAAAACGTCCAGGACCGTTTGCTAAATTCCTAGAGGAATGTGGTATCGTCCCACAGTATACTATGCCGCGTTTGCCTAGCATGAATGGTGTTGTTGAAAGACGCAACAAAATGCTCAAGGATATGGTGAGGAGTATGATTAGTCATTCTACCTTACTATAATTATTATGGGGAGAAGCACTAAAGACCGCAGCATATATACTCAACAGAGTTCCAACTAAAGCAACTGATCAGACCGCTTACGAACTTTAGACGGGCAAGAAGCCTAGTTTAACGCACATGCACATTTAGGGATATACAGCTGAGGCAAGGTCTTATAGGCCAAATGAAAGGAAACTGGACTCAAGGATTATTAGTTGTTACTTTATTGGATATTCTGAAAGATCTAGAGGTTACAAGTTTTGTGATCCCACAACTAAGGCAATTTTGAGACGGGAAATGCCCAATTTTTTAAGGATGTTGAGTTTGGGGGGAGAAAGGATTAAGGAGTTTGTTTTTTAAAGAGGAACACGTTGAAATTCCTCTAATTGTTATTGACAATGATCAGGGATCAGGTTTCCATTCCTGACATTGTTCAAGAAGCAATTCTGGATCAAGACAATGTCATGGAAACTCCTCCCTAAGTTCAACAACTTGTACCAGAAGGGTAAACTCTACAACCTCAAGAACCTATGCCATTAAGGAGATCCACTAAAGAGAGGAGAAGTGCAATTCTAGATGATTATATTGCATTCCTTCAAGAACATGAAATTGACATTAGTATGGTAGAAGACGATCCAATCAACTTCCATCAAGTCATAGGAAGTTCTAACTCTCAAAAGTGGATTGATGCCATGAATGAAAAATAAAGTCCATGAAGGAAAATGATGTTTGGGACCTTATACCATAGCCTAAAGGTGTGAAACCTATTGGTTGCAAATGGATATTTAAGACCAAGAAAGATTCAAAAGGCAATGTAGAAAGATACAAGGCTCGTCTTGTCACAAAGGGCTTTACACAGAAAGAAGGCATTGATTATAAAGAGATTTTCTCTTTGGTTTCTTCGAAAGACTCTTTTAGGATAATAATGACATTAGTGACACATTTTGATTTTGAGTTAAATCAGATGGATGTTAAGACAACATTTCTCAATGGCGACATTGATGAGATGATTTATATGGTGCAGCCAGAAAACTTTTGTGTCAGGAGATATAAAGCAATTGGTTTGCAAACTAAAGAAATCCATCTATGGACTCAAGCAGGCATCTCGTCAACGGTATTACAAATTTCACCAAGTTGTCATCTCATTCGGTTTTAAGATGAACTTAGCTAATGATTATATATATCGTAAGTTTAGTGGGAGTAAGTACATTTTTCTGGTTTTATATGTCGATGACACATTGCTTGCCACTAATGATATAGGCTTATTGCACGAAACTATTTCTATCAAAGAAATTTGAAATGAAAGATCTTGGTGACGCCTCTTTTGTTTTAGGGATTTAGATACATCAGGAACGCTCTCTAAGGATTCAGATACCTCAAGACAAAAGAGTTATATCGAAAAGGTACTTAAAAGGTTTGGCATGCAAGATTGTAAACCAGGTGATACTCTTGTGTCTAAAGGAGATAAGTTCAGTTTAAGTCAATGCCCCAAGAATGGCTTTGAAGCTAAGGAAATACAGAAGACTCCTTATGCTTCGATTGTTGGAAGTCTAATGTATGCTCAGGTTTGTACATGTCCAAATATTGCATACATTGTTGGAATGCTAGGGAGATATTTAAGTAACCTAGGATTGGATCACTAGAAAGCAACCAAACGGGTCGTGCGGTACTTGCAGAGAACGAAAGATTTTATGCTCACATACAAAAAATCGGATAAGCTGGAGGTCATTGGTTATTCTGATTTCAATTTTACTAGATGTTAAGATAGTAGGAGATCCACTTTAGGCTATATCTACCTACGTATTAGAGGAGCTATTTCCTATAAGAGTGCTAAGCAAAAACTTATAGTTTCTTCCACTATCGCAGTGGAGTTTATAGCATGTTATGAGGCATCCAACCATGGGATATGGCTGTGAAACTTTGTCACGAGGTTGCGCATTGTGAACTCTATCGATAGACCACTTAAGTTATTTTGTGATAATAACTCGGCAGTACTATATTCCAATAATAATATGAGCTCAACAAAGTCGAAGGTACATCGACATCAAGTTCTTAATTGTTAAAAAGAGAGTTCAGAGTGGACAGTTATATATACAACACATTAGATCAAACTCTATGATTACGGATCCACTTACTAAAGGAGTGCCACTTAAGGTCTTTCATGAGCACACTGCTCATTGGGTGTTGCATCTTTTCAGAATATATAGTTTCAGTAGGAGTTTGTATTGTAGATGCTTTTCAGATTAGACATTTTTTTCACTGTCATCTTGGATACAATTTTTGGTTAACTTGTTTGAGGTTATTTTCAGCTTTAAGATATTTGGTTTATTTTATCTCTGAACTTATTTAAAATTGATCTCACTAAAGCAAAAGGTTGGACTAGTTGGAAATAAGAATGCGAAGATCACGCTGCTTATAATTGCGATACTACACATCCATGCTTAATCCATGTCATTTGGTTATATCAACATATGTGACCATTGATGGGTCTAGTTACATACATTGTAGCGAAAGATGCTTTGATCCTATGTTGGTATGATTGATTGACCGGATTGTCCAGGGATGCATACAGTAATGATAGCAAAATTCTGAGTACTCATAAGGTTAATACACAATTTTAAGATAACACATATAGCCCAAGTGGGAGATTGTAAGGATTTTTAATCAAACATGTGGACTTATACGTGTATAATTGTGTATAAAGGCTATCATATAAAGTTAAGCCCAGTTAATTAAACTAGTCTAATATGGTTATCATATTTTAGGCTTTATGTATCTATTTTAATTGTGGGATTTATATGTGTAGAGACCAGGCTATGATTTCTAGTTTTATGATGGGCCAAACTAGAAATTAGATTAGGATTTTACCCTAATAAAAGGGGTTATGGTCTCCAAATTAAACGTACACATTCTTCTTTTCTGATATCCCATCATCAGAGAGAAGACAGAGAATTAAGGAAAAACTTCGATGAAAAGGCTACGTTCTAATTTGGAAAACAAAACCGCAATACTCCAATGCAGATTTCACAATGAATTCAGGTCTGCTTCCGTTTTTATTTAATTCTTGATGATTTGATATAAACGGATCCTTGCTTTAAAGGAATTAAAGACCAACAGGAGTCGCAGGTTTTTAGTACTTAATTGAATTGTCCCGATTCAACAAAAAATAAACTAAGCTTGATCTTAAACAAGTTAGCTTGATGTCTTTCGACCGGCTACGTTCATTTCCCAAATTTCTTAGTTGGATCATCTGGATGAGTTCAGATCGAAGAACAATGGTTACAACAAATATAGTTCCAAAATGGTAGGTCCTTCGTTATTTCACTACAAGAAAATAGTAAATTACAGACGGAAATTGCCGACGGAAAAAGCCAATATACCGTCGGTAAATTTATTTACCGACGGAATAAACCGACGGAAGAAAACGTCGGTGAT
>JAOTAY010004447.1:0-15577 GCA_025629805.1 Erythroxylum baracoense
ATTATCTTCAATAACATCTCTAGGGACATCTTCTCTAGTTAATTCAACTAAATCATCAACATTAATATCATGCAAAGTTGATCTCTTACGACAACTTGATTCATCTTCTTGATATGCCTCATCTTGTAGTTGGTCATTAGATTCTTTCATAATCGGAAGGTCATAAAAGTTTCGAGGTTTGGTTTTCTGCACAATACTCCAATGTCGATTAAGCCCATCTGGCAAATAGTAACATTGTTCAACTTGATTTGCTAAAACAAATGGCTCATTAGTATTCAAGAAGCGCTTTGTATTGACACTAATGATACCATATTTATCCTTTCTCCAACCACGATTCAAGTGATGAACATCCCACCAATCACATTTGAAAAGAACAACTCGATTTCCTCCAAGATATCGCAGTTCAATAATGTCTTTCAGAACTCCGTAATACTCTGGATATTCTGAATTTCCATCTGTCTTCACAATTACTCCACTATTTTGACAGATGCTGCTCTCTTCACGTGCTTTTATATGAAATCTATATCCATTGATGATGTATCCTTTATGAGTGATTGCATCTTTGAGAGGACCACGCGCTATTTGCAATAGTTGAGAATTTACATGTCCTTTTTTATACAACTCAGTAACCTGAAATAATAAAATATATAATTATAGTGATAAGTAATTGTGATAAATATGATAATTATAACGCAAATAATGTATATAAAATGAAAAATAATATTTATTAAGTAAAATAAAAAAATGTAGATTATAACTTACTCGTTTTTTAAACCATTATGGAAACTCTAATTTATGTTTTCTTGCCACATCGCTCACCCTTTCTTTTTCTAGCTTTGACATGTGTTCTCTATATACAAATATATTAAGATCCATAAGAATAAAAGCAAAAATTTTTGTATAATAGGAATAAAATGTACGAATAATTATATACTTGATATAATCTTCAATTTCTCACAATTCTCTAATATATAAACTTGCGCTTATGTCAATTCCTCACTAGTCAGACGGTAAGATTTTCCTCTTTCTTGTTCTCCATATCAAATTTTGAAGAACCGTCCAGTCTTAGCAAATATAGATATGCCTTTTAGGATAGAAGAATAATTTTCACCATTTCTTTCAACCTGATTGAACTTTGTCTCCATAGTATTCATATATCTTGAACAAAATATTAAGCACTCTTGTGTAATATATCCTTCAGCGATTGACCCTTCAGGATGACTTCTATTACGCACAAGTAATTTGAAATCATGTAAAAACCTGATAATATAAAGTAAATTAATTACAAAGCTATCTTTTAATTAAAATATATTAAATTTACATTTAATAAAAAATCAAATATCTACTTAAACAATATTTAAATTGATCATAATTAAAATTTTCTTACCTTTCTACAGGGTACATCCATCGGTTATGAACTGGTCCAGCAAGTTTAGCTTCACTTAGAAGATGAACAGATAGATGGACCATAATATTAAAAAATGTAGGTGGAAATATTCTTTCAAGCTTGCAAAGAATGATAGGAATTTCTTGCTCAAGATGATCCAAATCTTCTAGTATTAAGACTTTTGAACATAATTCTTGGAAAAAGATACTTAGCCTTGTTAAAGCTTCATATAGTTCATTATTCAAAATCCCACATATTGCAAGAGGAAGATGTCGCTCTAAAAGAACATGATGATCATATGATTTTAGAGAATTAAGCTTATGATCCTTCATATTCACACAATGAGAGATATTTTAAAAGAATCCATCAAGAACTTTAACATTTCTCAAATATTCACAAAAGGCAATCTTTTCATTTGAAGTAAAAGTATACTGAGCATGAGGTATTAGCCACCTATCACCATCTTTTTCAGGATGGAGTTCTGGTCGTATACGCATCTCCATCAAATCAAATCGAGCTTTCAAGTTGTCCTTTGTTTTTCCTTCAATATTCAATAGTGTCCTAATTATGTTCTCAGATATATTTTTTTCAATATGCATTACATCCAAATTATGGCATAATAGTAAAATTTTCCAATAAGGTAACTAAAAAAAATACTCTTCTTTCGCCAATTATTTGGAACTAACATATCATTTGCCTTCCTCTTTCTTCTATACATACCAAAAGCTGAATGTTGAATAAAATCCAATTAAAGTAGTACATCATCACCAGATAATGGCTTACGAGCTGACCTATGCTCTGTATGGCCATCAAATGAACTTTTTTTGTTTTCTCCATGCATGACCTATTTGTAAAATAAATAAAAAATAAATAAATATAAATTAACTTATGATGATGATCATATCTAAAATAAAAAATAAAATATTACCTGTTGGCAAAAAACGACGATGCCCCAAATAATATAACTTACGACCATTTTTTAGAGTTAAAGAACAAGTATCCTTATGCCAAGAAGGACATGCTAAGAATCCTTTTATCCTGACATGTACATATAAGCAAGAAAGTCATTGATAGTCCAAAAAACTGCTGTGTGCATTTGAAAATTTTGTTTCTTTGAAGCATCATATGTCTCCACCCCTACTTCCCATAACTCTTTTAGATCTGCTATTAGTGTTTGAAGATACACATCAATTTTCATTCCAGGTGATTTTGGGCTAGAAATCAATAAGGATAACATTGAGTAAGGTTGTTTTATACACTTCCAAGGAGACATGTTATATGGAAAAAGTACAACAGGCCATATGCTATGGGAGATACTCATATGCCCAAAAGGGTTAAACCCATCAGTGGCTAAACCCAATCGAACATTTCGAGGCTCTATAGCAAATAAAGGATGCATCTCATCAAAAGCCTTCCATGCTTTTACATCAGTAGGATGCCTCAGCTTTCGATCATTTGGACGTTCTTCATGATGCTATCTCATGTCTGAAGTAGTTTTGCTTGACATAAATAACCTTTGTAATCTTGGTCTTAATGGAAAGTATCGCAATATCTTATGAGCAATTTTCTTATTTCTTTTTCTTTCATTAACTGATTTCCACCTAGACTCTCCACATTCTGGACATTGTTCAGCGTTTGCATCATCACCCCAATATAGAGTGCAATCATTCCTGCAAGAATCAATTTTCTCATAACCAAGGCCCAAATCTCGAATCACCTTTTTTGCTTGATGGTAATTTTTTGGAAGTAGTTCACCTTTTGGGAGTATGGATTTTAAAAACTCCAACAACATATCAAATGATTTATTACTCCAACGATTTATGCTTTTTATATGAAGGAGTTTAACAATGGCTAATAGCCTTGAGATATCAGATCCTGGATAAAGCCGTTGCTCAGCTTCATTCAATAACTGAAAAAACTTCATAGCTTCTTGATTAGGAGCCTGTGGACAATCACGATAAATCTCCTCTCCATCCATGAACCCATCCATATGTTGATACGCCATTAATCACTAAAATAACATAAAATAATCCAAGATACTAAGGCAGGCCATAATGTAATACAGTAACCTGTAATGGATTTCATGAGGAGATGTATCTAGCCCAGTCAGATTATGAATGTGCTTTCAAAGACAAAGATTAATTTGCAGGGTAAAATAGTTTCATATCTACAGTGGAGTGTAAATACCTGAAGACATGAGTTAATGCAATCCAATGTTGGGTGCTGGGCGTACTTGTGAATTGGGTAAGTTGCTGCACTACAAAAGCCACATCTGGTCGAGTAAAAGATAAGTAGAAAAGCTGGCTGACTAATCAACGGTATTAAGCTGGATTGTCGAATGGAGGTCTAAAATCAGAGGACAACTTAGTACTAGGAGGAATGGGCACCTTGGACTACTTGAGATATTGTAAGTTTGCCTCATGAATGATATCCTGGATATATTTCTGTTGGGAGAGGAGCATGCTAGAAGTTGAACGAGCTATTTTGACATCAATGAAATACTTGACACACCCAAGATCTTTGATCATAAACCACTTGTCCATAAAACATTTAACATCCGGGATAAGATTTTCAGACGGTCCCATTAATAAAACATCATCAACATATATTAGAAGAGTAGTAAAAGTTGGACCAGAACCTATAGTAAATAAACATGAATTAAAAGGAGATTTTGAGAACCCAAATGCCATAAGTTGAACTGTGATTTGTTTGTTCCACTGGCGACCAACCTATTTGAGGCCATATAAAGACTTGTCTAGTTTACAAACCTTTCTCGGAGGTGTTCGTGAATAGCCAAGGGGTGGAGAAATATATATGACTTTATCGATGTAGCCATAGAGATATGCATTATTAATATCACAGTGATGGATTGGTCAGTTGTTGGCGACAGCAGCGGCAAAAAGGACTCTAATGCTGGTTAATTTTGCCATTAGAGAAAAAAACATTTGAATAATCTATACCTGCCTATTGAGTAAATCGTTTCACTACCAAGTGTGCTTTACGTCGTTCAATTGAACCATCCGGTCGACATTTAATTTTGAAGATCCATTTCATTTGTAGAGTGTGTTTTCCCTTCGGTAGATCAGCAAAGGACCATATACAATTATGTTTTAGAGCTGTGAGCTCTTCATTCATAGAGTGAGCCACAACAAATTATCTTTAGCAGCGGAGTATGACAACGGTTCGTGTTCTATAGACACATTAGCCATGAACATTAAATAATTGTCGCTTAAGACAATATCAAAAGAAGGTAAGAAATTGAAGGGTTGAGAAGTGACCTGAGATGATGACACCGTAGCGAAATGAGTGATGTTGATGATTGTTTTGTAATCATTGAGATATTTAGGATGGTGTTTAAGTCTGGTACTAAAATGTGTGGGCAGGGGAGCTACAGGTGATTGGGGAATTAGGTTTTAAGAATTGAGGGGAAGGTGGGGTTGTTGGGTAATATGGGAAGGTTGTTTGGTTGACTGGGCCTAGTAGACAAAATGTGTGGTAGGGGGGCCCGAAGTCTGATGTAGAGGAATTTAGTGGAAATGTAACAGGGCCAGTGTTTGGAATTTATGAATTGCTATTTTAGGAAATAGAGTATGGGAAGTTTTGTTCGTGGAACACAACATCACGGGAAACATGTATTTGTTTCGTAAAGAGGTCCATAACTTAAAAACCTTTGCATCTGGACACATATCCTAGGAACAAACAACATGTGGCATTGGGTTCAAGTTTCTCCTTTTGTGGATTAGTGTTAGTTGAAAAACATAGGCAACCAAAGGTACAGAGATTGTCGTATGTGGGTATTTTATTATATAACATCTCATATGGAGTTTTCCAAGAAATAATTTTAGAAGGCAATCTGTTGATGATATAGATGGAAGTAAGTAAAGCTTCTCCTCAAAACTCTTTTGTTAAATTGGCTTAAAAAATTAAGGCACGGGTGATTTGGAGAAGGTGTTTGTATTTTCATTTGCTTGGTATGGTGTGTAAGGGCAGGTGCAATGGTGTATGATTCTTTTTTAAAGGAATAAGTTTTGGCACGATTTATTGGTAAATTCAGTGCCATTGTCAGTTCTAACACTTAGTATAGGTAAACGAAATTGTGTATGAATCATGTTAATAAGGAATTGTAGTGTTAGATGAAATTGATCTTTACTGTTTAAAAAAAAGTCCAAGTGGCCCTAGAAAACTCGTCAACAATTGTTAAGAAGTAGGAGGATCCATCAATGTTTAGAGTCCAATATAGACCCCAAAGATAGTTGTGCACAAGCTCAAATAGGGAGGTAGCGACAATTTTATGTAAAGGAAATGATTTTATTTCTTGTTTGGCTAAAGGGCATAAGTCATACTTGTAGTTGCGAGGAACTTCAACGAACCTATTTGGTAATCGAGATAACTTGTTCGTAGAAATGTGTCCAAGACAATTATGCCATAACGTGAATTCATTCGATATATGATTACTAACAAAATTATTCATGTAAAACTGTAAAGAAGGACCTTTCAGACTCTTTGGTAAGTGTTTGTTTGAGATCTTGTAAATACTGCTCATTGCCTTGCATTTCACTACGATGTAATCATCACGTATGTCCTCCTGCAAAAAAAACATGATTGTTAATAAAGATAGCAGCAATTTTGTTTTGTGCGGCCATTTTGTTTACCGAGAGCAAATTGTGGTGGAGTGATGGAATGTGTAGCACATCCTTAAAAGTGAAGGTCGGTGTTAGAGTGACTTTTCCCAGGTGTTCTGTCCTGTTTACGAAGCCATTCGGTAAAGTCACTGGGGCTGGTGTGCTCTTTTTAATGTAATCTGTAAATGTGGATAGTTTTGGGCTCATATGCGCAGAGGTAGCTGAGTCTATAATCCATAAATCGTCATCACATTTGTGCTCACTAAAGGTAATATGTTAAGGTGGTTTACCTACAAAAGCATTAAATGCTATAGGATTCATCGTTGCTCATTGCTTTCCTTTAATCATTAATGTTAATTCCTAGACTTGTTTGTCTAAGCTAACCATGTCCACCTCCAGGCTGCTTTGTTTCAGTTCATTCTCTGTATTGTCCCTCGCATCGTCAATAGGGCTCTCCATGACATTCCCTGCATAATTTCCTTTACCCTTTTTTCGTTACAACTCCTTATACCAATCTGGTATACTGTGTAGAAGAAAGCATGTATCCTTAAAATGCCCGTGTTCATGACAATGATCACACACTTTCTCATCCTTTCTAAGACTTGATTTCTTGTTATTCACTTCCTTCCCCATTAGTTTCTTACTATTTGCAGGGTTAGAAAACAATGCTACAGACATTAGATTTAGATTATTTTGACCGATATTCACTGTTTTCTATTTTTTGACTGTCAAAACTATAAAATATGCCTTGTTTACTTGAGGCAGTGGATCTAACAACATTATCTGGCTAACCACATTCGCATACTCTTCCTTTAATCCAAGTAGAAATTGAATTAACCTATTACTATTCACAACACACTGATTGTACTTTGTAGCTTCACAAGAATAGTTTTTGTATGGCATTAGGCAATCAATGTCATTCCAGAGACTTTTTAATTTTGTAAAATATGTTGAGACATAGTTGTTACCTTAACGCAAGTTATTTATTTCTTGTGCAATGTGGTATAAGTGAGGACCATTGCTTTCACCATACCTTGCTTTTAACTCCTCCCAGAGGTCTTGCGCTATTGTGACTACTATGAAGCAGTTTGTGATTTCCTTGTTCAATGAGTTTAGTAACCACGCTATAACCAAGTTATCTACTGTCACCCATCGTCTAGCTTGAGTGGCGTCATCATCGAACTTCTGTATCTCACCGTTGACAAAACCTAATTTGTTCTTGGATTTTAAGGCTATGATCATAGATCTGCTCCATGCCAAGTAATTGTTTTCATTGAGTAGTGTGGTGACCATAAGACATCCCGGAGTGTCAGCAGCGATGCTTTAATATGCTTCTGCTTTGATCTCTTTCTCGAGATTCAGATGTGGAGTATTATTTTGACTCGAATCTCCTGAGGTTTGTGCATTTTGTGGATTTTGTTTGGGTTTTGGATATTAGGGTTTGGGTAGGATCAGATTTTGCTCTGATACCATGCCAAGATTTTAGTGAGGTAATATGGAAGATGATGAAGAAATGATGAATTTCTCATATTCATTTCGATTGTCTACAAGGTATACATACACAAGAGGACTAACTTTACAGGTGGCTATAACAAACTTTGTAACAAATTAATGATGAAAGGGAAAAACATGTAAACTTTTTACATGAACGGATGAGCAAGAAAATGGTGTATGAAAGTTGTGGAAGATGCCACTGTTTGTTCCTTGCTGTTGTGGCCCCTGGTGTTTCTTTGCTTCACATTGTGAGCTGTTGTGGGCCTAAGTCAGTACCAGCAGAGCGTACGAGTAATCTACCACAAATTAATGAGGTATTTAAGTATTGTAATCCATCATAAATAGGTTGAGAAGTTGAATTAGCTTCTAATTTAAGATAAAAATGATATTGTTATAATGGTTCTATATTACAATAGGAAATCTTTCGAACATCTGGTGCCATGATTTTTCTTTTTACATTTGAGGGAATTTTAATATAAAATTGCGATGCTTTCCTTTTATTCTCATAATTACTTTCATATTATTTTTTATTGTCCATTTTAATTATACAAAGAGAAAAAATTTTCAATTTATTACCCTTTTCCCAACAGGTTTCAGGATCGACTTAATACTCAGTCAATGCCCTTTTCTTTATTAATTTTTTTAGTTTGAAAAAATGATTAAAAGAAGCAAGAGTACAAGTAAAAACAACCATACATAAAAAATGATACATAAAACAATGGCTTGAAGAATCAGGAGCACATAATTAAAACTAAATGATTATGATTTTAATATTGATACGTGATTTTGATTCCAAATATAGGATTAAACTAATTATTAACATAAGAATATTATACACTTGTAGAATAATAAAAATTCGTGCCTATATTTAAGACCCACACAATATTTCCATTCCTATTAGTAAAACTATATTTGTCAAAACAAATACAGCTGGTTTCTTATAAATATTTTTTTTGTTTAATGAAAGTAATAAATTTTTATTAACCATTCATCTACATATATCTATAAAATTAAGATAGGTACGTATATAAATACTGAAAAATTGTATAGGTTAATTGTTTAGCAAACTATCTGATTTTACGCAATTGTCTCTGGCACAAATAAAACAAAAATCAATCAAACGACAAATATTAGATGACATCAGAAATTTGATGATGCAATTCGACACTCCTTGCCTACGTCGGCAGGGCCCTCACCTATATTAATTCTTTCACTGAAGTACAATAGTTTTACCAAGGTTTTACTAAGCCGACACCACTCACCCCTTGCCACTATCTCTCAACCTCACTTCCCGTGAAAGATTTTTACTCCCAGTAATATGACCGACTCGTGTTAACCTCAACAGGATTTTTCTCAACAATCTTATAACTGAAGAACAATAAATAAATGACTCAAGTAATTAAATAAAATTTAACATAAATAAAAACTCTTGAGAAAGAGACAAAGAATAACTTCCCAAAGTTTTTGCATTCCACTATCGTATAATTGATTCACATAAGAGCCAAAAGTCAATCACGACTACACCAACAAAATAATCAACAAAATCCCAACAGCTAGTTCACCAATGTAGGCACATCCAGTAAGATAAACTCTTCATCAACGGAGCTTTAGCTATTTTCAAAAAGAACAATCAACGTATACTACACCCTCAACACACACTTGGAGACATACTCAATTTTTACTTGAAGAGCCACCCACCTATGTGTAAAAGCCAATCAGTTATGTGTTATTCCAACGTTTAATATCAACACCGAAGCCACCATCAACAAAACATGTACCTCACTACACTAAACACATTCCATACGCACATTAGCCGTAGGTATATATTTCACTAACACCCACTGCGCTAAACACGCACACTGCACTCACCCACCACGAACCATAGATCTAACATATATTTTCCCAAGCTACAACCACGTATGTTTTTCAATAAAAACCCTTAATTCACAATGTAAAAAAATATCGTAATGCCCTTTAGCACTTCATCCACGTAAGACTCACAATACTTCACCAAATCAACTTTTATGCAAGATAGAATTCTATTATATCTATAACATTATCCAGCTAGTGTTTGAATCCAAGATGATAAAAAAAATGCCAAAATAAAATAAAGTAGATATATTTAACATATATCTAACAAATACAAATTGGATCACCCATATAAAGTTTAATAATAAAATTTTATTAAATTAAATCTCTCAACATAAAACAATAATGAAACAAAAAATTAAAAATTATTTTAAACTCTCATGTTATTCTATATTTACAGTTTTAATACAAGTTAAATTTTTATATAAACTATGATTGATACACGTCATGAAAAATTTAATAAGGATGCATACAAACTAGAGTTATATAATTATGTAATGATAAGGAAATGTAATTATATAGGTAACCTTAGCTAATTCTTAGCTAACAACCCGAGTCTTTGTATATATCTACAACTCTTGTTCAACCCCTATATATCTTTATGTTGATTTATTAAATATGAATAACTAAAAGTATTTACATGGTATCAGAGGACTTTGGTTTAAACACCTTATTCTTTCCTCTCTTTTTTAACCAGTGGCATTTTCCACGACTCTCGTTTCCTCAACCAGCCCTGCCTTACCCTCTCTCCCTGCTACCCCACCCCAACTAGCAATTATATTAAACTCATGCAATTATGTGCTCTGGCAGGCCCAATTCCTTCCCCTTCTATGTAGTTTCAGCTTAGCACATCAGGTGGATGGCAGCTCCATGTCTCCTACTGTAACTACTGACACCAATGCTATAGAATATGTCACTTGGTACCGTGAAGATCAGCTGGTCCTGAGTTGGATCATATCTTCAATTTCAGTAAGGCATCCTCTCCTAAACAATGGGTGCTGAACATGCTCGAGCAACTTGGCAAAATTTGGCAGCATTATATGCTTCTAATTCTCGTATGCAGATCCGGTAGCTAAAATTGCAAGTTAATCGTTTACAGAGGGAGAACGACAGTATCTCCGTCTATTTGCAATGTGCCAAATCTTTCGCTTATCAGTATTAAGTTGTAGGGTTTCAACCTCATTCGTATTATTGATCATAGTATAATATATATAGGAGTACAAGAAAGCCCTAAGGGCAATAGTGTCAAAGCACAATATATCAAATGACTACACTACCCTTCTATACGCCCCCGTAAAAAGGTACTCTGAAAGGAGAGACCAATCTTGCTACGAACAGGTAAAAACAAGGACCTTGGTAAAGGCTTAGTCAAAGCATCTGCCAACTGATCTGATGAAGAGACATGAGTAACACGTAACATGCCCTGCTGAACTTGCTCTCGCACAAAATGATAGTCTAATGCCACATGTTTCATACAAGAGTGAAAAACCGGATTGGAACAAAGATGAGTTGCCCCAATATTGTCGTAATAGATAACCGGAGCACTGGGAAGAGAAACAACAAGCTCAGTGAGAAGCAAACACAACCAGTAAAGCTCAGTAGAAGTAACAGCCACCACCCGATATTCCGCCTCAATTAAGAAGCGAACAACTGTACGTTGTTTCTTGGAACTCCAAGAAATGGGACTACCACCAAGATATACCATGTAGGCCGTAGTAGAGGTGTAATCATCCTTATTGCCTGCCCAGTTAGCATCAAAAAAGGCATAAAAGGAAAACATCGCATTGCGTCGAAGAAGAATACCAAGATCCATCGAGCTAGCCAGATATCTCAAAAGACGCTTTACTGCAGCCTAATGGACAGTAGTCGGCCGATGCATAAACTGAGACAACTTGTTTATAGCAAAAGCAACATCCGGACGAGTGAGATAGAGATACTGTAAACTCCCCACAACCATACGATACTCTGAAGGATCAGACAAAGCAGTACTAGTCTACAGAGAAAGGGGATCATTCGGATCTAATGGAGTAAGCACGGGGTTAGCAGCAGTCATCTTGATCTTGGCCAAGAGATCCCGTATATAACCCTGCTAAGATAACAAAACACCATCACGATGAGGAAGGACCTCAACACCAAGAAAATAAGATAAAGTACCCAAGTCTTTCATCGAAAACTGAGAGGATAAGAGCTGAAGAAACCTGTGAATAGCAGAGTCATCAGAGCCTGTAATAATAATGTCATCAACATATACTAAAACATACAAGGTAACACTAGAAGATTGCAGAATAAAGAGAGATGCAACAGCCAAGGAATTGCGAAAACCCTGAGATAAAAGATACTGTCGAAGCTCAGAATACCAGGCTCGAGGAGCCTACTTAAGACCATAGATGGCCTTATGCAACTTGCAAACATAGTCTAGGTGATCAGCATCAACAAAGCCAGGAGGCTGAGAAATATAAACATCTTCATGAAGATGACCCTGAAGAAAGGCATTATTAACATCAAGCTGTCTCAAAGACCAACCAAGACTGACAACCAAGGATAGAACCAAGCGAACAGTAGTGGGCTTAACAATAGGGCTAAAAGTGTCATAATAGTCCACACCTGGATGCTGATGAAACCCTTTAGTGACCAGGCGAGCTTTATATCGATCAACAGTACCATCAGATAACTACTTCGTCCGAAACACCCACTTGCAACCAACAATATTCTGGGAGGAGGACCGAGGGACAAGCTCCTAGGTCGCATTATTAACCAATGCTTCATATTCAACCAACATAGTACTACACCACTTAGGGTCCCGGAGTGCCTGAGTAGTAGTAGTAGGTTCCACATATGAAAAAGCAACCTGTGCATTGTAGGAAAACTTAGGGTTAGGCTTAAAAATGTTATTCTTGCTCCTAGTGACCATAGGATGGGATGGAACTGAAGGAGGAGAGGTAGACTCAAAACTGGAGGAGTCGACCGAGGCAGTAGCCAAGGAGAAGGTGACGGAAGAGTGGTCCGGAGGAGATGACGAAGGATTCGACGATGGGGCAGATGAGCCAGTAGATCGTGTACAACGAGGAAAAGAAGGAGTGACCTGAGGGGGTACGTCTACGGAAGAGACAGGTAGAAGGAAAGAGGCAGAGGGTGACTCATGGAAGTCAGAGATAGACTCCTCAGAAACAGACGAGGAAGAGTCCCTCATAGGAAACATGGACTCGATGAAGTGAACATGGCGAGTTACATATAATTTGCCAGAGGTGGGCTCAAGGCAGAGATACGCACTTTGAGATGTGGAGTAACTGAGGAAGACACAAGGAAAGGAACGCTAAGCCAGTTTGTGATTAGTGTATGGACAGAGCCAGGGAAAGCATAAATAACCAAATACCCATAACTTGAAGTAGTTAGGGTTCTGATTAAAAATACGAGAAAAAGGAGACAACATCCCCAGAGTCGGAGTGGGAAGCCGATTAATAAGATATACAGCTGTGGCGAAGGCAAAGGACTAAAACTTGAGAGGAAGAGAGGCATGACGAAGAAGAGCTAAACCAATTTCTACTATATGACGATGACGACGCTCCGAGAACCTATTGTGTTCCGGAGTATAAGGCGAGGTAGTTAAATGAGATATACCATTGGACGAGAGGAATGAGGCAAGAGCAACATATTCACCACCATTATCAGAGTACAATGTTTTGATAAAGCATTCAAAATATTTTCGACTAGTAACTTAAAGTCAATGAACACAGTGGAAATATCAGATTTGTGATGCAATGGATAAAACCAAATATATTTTCAGAAACGATTAATAAAAATTACATAATATTTGAAGTTGTCCTGAGACATCACAGGCGAGGTCCAGACATCAGAATAAATAAGCTCTAACGGATGACTAGATTTTAAGCTAGACTCTGCAAATGGCAGTTTATGACTCTTAGAACAAGCACAAGCATCACAATGAGATAGTGCTTTATTATTAGAAACAGGAAGCTGAAAATGACGCAAAATATGACTTATAACTGGACTAGTAGGATGACCAAGTCGGGAATGCCAGTCAACTAGGGAGACTCGAACTGATGAAGAGTAAACAATGGGACTGTGAGAAGGCCACTCATATACACCATCTTTAACTGGACCTGAAAAGAGGGGAACCCCCGTGGGCAGATCCTTCACAAGAAAACCACAGGATGAGAATTCAACAGATACATTGTTAGAGGCACAAAGCTGAGAAACTGAAACAAGATTACGATGGATATCAGGAACACAAAGAATATTATGTAAATGAAAAGTATGACTTGAAGAGGGTAGAGAACTAGAACCGGTATGAGTGATGGGGAAGCTAATGCCATCGGCAATCATAACATCCTTAGTACTGGAGTAAGGATGGTGTAGTGATAGGTTTGCAATATCAGAAGTGATGTGGCGAGATGCCCCACTGTCTAGTAACCAACCCGGAGTAGTGGACGGTGCAACAGTAGCAAAGTTAGCACGTGGCTGCCATGGTGTAGACGGACATGAGCCATAAGTGCCAAATTGTAGTGGAGGCTGAGAATTGGATTGAAGTGAGCCCTGTGTGCCCTGGAGGAGATGGCTAAATTGTGCACAATTTCGAATTTTGTGGCCTTGAAGACCACATCCTTGACAAAATCTAAGAAAAGGTCGAGGGGGGTTTATACCAAAAGATCAAGGTGAAGGTGCTGACCATTGACTCAAGGCAATGGGTGACGTCGGCGACTGAGAGGAGTGAAGCCCAGCCGATAAAGAATATTGAGGGCCCACATGTTACCAATTACCAGAAGGATAGCCTGTCAATTGTGGGCCAAACGACCCATTTGACATCGATGAAAAATTTGAAGAAGAACCAGCTTTTCCACGCCTACCAGAACGTGCACCAGTAGCCATATTTGCCATCACTGGACCTAAAGAAGAAGACAACACCATTGATTGTTTAATAAGAATCTCCTTATGTAAGAGTTTCTCATAAAGCTCATTGAAAGTTGGAGATGTTTCCCTAGCATTGAGAGCTTCAACAACCGGACGATACAAATCATCGAAACCATTGAGAATTTTATCCACCAAATCATCGTCAGAAATCAGACTTCCTAGAAGCGCAAGCTCATCAGCTTTCACGCGTACTGAGTGCATAAATTCAAAAATTGACATGGACCCCTGCATCGGACATTTTAGTGATTCTTTGAGTTGTTTTATGTGTTCACGAAATGGACTAGCGTATGTAGAAGCCAGAATAGTCCAGGCATCATGCAAAGTCTCGGCACGATGCAACATGGAAGCAACGGTCGGAGAGACACTGCTTACGATATAAGCAAGAACCAGTTGGTCCTAACAATACCAGGACTCGTATGCGGGATTTGGGACTTGAGCACCATTGACGGTGGACATTTTGGGTGGAGCAGAGAGAGATCTGTCGACGTAACCAAATAACCGAAAGCCTCAAAGAGTGGATTGCACTTGGAGCTTCCATGACAAATAATTTAAGGTTGAAAGCTTGGCGACTGCATGACTGTGTGAAGGAATGGTCATCAAAGGTTGAGTGGGGTTAGTTGGATTAGGAAAGAGCGACGTATTGATAAAGGATGTCACACCGTTTGGACTTTACGCCATAGAAGACAGCAGAATCAAGAAAGCACAGACGAGAAAAGCACAGGGAAGGGGAAGAGAGGATCGTAAATGGCTGATACCATATTAAGTTGTAGGGTTTCAACCTCATTCGTATTATTGATCATAGCATAATATATATAGGAGTACAAGAAAGCCCTAAGGGCAATAGTGTCAAAGCACAATACATCAAATGACTACACTACCCTTCTATAATCAGATGGTTGCGTTAAAAAGTCATATTGATGATGAGGATATCGTAAATGCCATCTTGACTAGTTTGAGACTTGTGTCTCGTCCCTTCACCCTTTCACTTGAGGCTCATCTCACTCCAATAAACTTTGATGATTTGTATGGACTATTATTGAGTAAGGATGGTACTGCTGTCGCCTGCAACTAAATTCAAAAGAAATCACTTACGTTAATACAAATGAATGTAGTAGTGGTAAATGGATATCGTTCCCACGAGGAATTTTTAATGGTAAAGGTTAGCATTGTTTAAAACTAAAAGAAAGTAACGAAATAGAGGGGGGTTTGATTCACGATAATTTAAGGAAAAATATAAGAAAAATCGAAAATAAAGAGAAATAATTAGATCTGAAAA
>JAOTAY010004458.1:0-15577 GCA_025629805.1 Erythroxylum baracoense
AATATCTTTGTCCTTATCTCATTTTGCCTCTTTCTATGGAAATCGAGTCTAGATGTTTCAATCTTTATATAAGCACCCATAATAAATTACTGAAGTAGCCTTAAGCTATGAAGTAACATTGACTAATCAAGTTCTCTTATTTGGAACCTATAACAATAGTACTCTCTAACAAAAACAGTGTCATCTTCACATAATTCTTGACCAACAACTAAAAATTATATAAATAAATTAAATAAATAAAAGGATAAGGCTAGACAACACTATAAAATGATATAGGAAAAGAAAAACTTGTTTGTATTCTCCACATTAAATAGATTAGATGGATCAACAAAAGAATTGAAATTAATGTCAAGTCCGTCATTTGAAGCAGTATTCCTCATTCTCTTTGAAAACAACCGCTTAATTCCACGATGCCATCCAGGTTTACCACGAACAAATAAAAGAGGATATGGAAGGGGATCATAATAGGCATAGTAAGAATGGATTCTATAACTTGTGCCTAAATGACTATAGACTTGGATGTGTGGAGATTTATCAACCCTTTCATCATCTACCGTAATCCATATAGTAGCTACTTATGATCAAGTAGGAAGATTGTGTACATATTGATCAAGGCTAGGATAACACCTCAAGACTATTGTACGATTGTCAAGTGTCAGAATGACCTTAAGACTCTGGAAGAATTTACTATAGAGATTATGTTCTAGGACTGTCATAATCAATTTTAATGTATCCTCATGAAATTTATCACAAATTTTTGTCTTTCTTTTAAGTTCCCCATCAGTATCAAAAAAATAGAGTTGGATAATAGACATTCTATCAATTGTTGAAACTAAATTGCAAGTAAATGATAAACTTGACTTTAAACATGAAATATATAAACACTTTTCTTATTTTTTGTTAACTCTCAATCATACCTAGTTCCATACAAAGTAAAAGCCACATTATTATTATACGACAAACATTCTTCCTGAAATGCTCAGACTCTTCATCACTATCAATTAATAATTGTCTTAGAGTATATGACATTTAACAAGAAACAATAGAAATCTTTTTGCATCACAATGCTCACAGTTGGGAACAAAAGAAAACTGTAGAGGTTCATCAGGACAATTCTTTAGGCATGCTAATTTTGACTAAAAACGATGAGGGTTCATCCCTAAAAAGATTTATAAAAGGGTTTATCACTTTGAGGAACAATAATAATAGAAAAGTACAAAGAATATAGCTAAGAAGATTTATACCTTGAACCTCAACAGTTACCATTGAGGTGGATAAAACAAAAGAGGAAGATATATTTGGAAAATCTAAATTGTGATACATATTATTAGACACTTGAACTGATGATTCTGTACTAACAACTTCCCCAAGCCGAAGAGATGAATGATCCACACTTGCATGATCCACGCTAAAATCAGTAGATGGATTTTGGACCAGTTGACTATTAGATGTATGAAGAAATAATTGTTCATCTACAATAATGCTATGGTAGAATAAACAGACTGATCACGAACTGATTGGCATCAATGTTCTCCTATGGATAACTTGGGTCAATCTAAATTATCTGTCATTTTGGACATATCAGTTTTGCACCTCTTATTTATACGACCAAAAAAAGACAAAGTAATTAATAATTTGTATATACAATATAAAATTCAACTCACTCAGTAATTCTAAAAAAAAAGACAGAGTAGCATTATTCTTCTTTACAGCATAAGCTTCTCGACGCAGATATAGAAGCTCACGTTTTTCATTTTCTGGCATTTTAGCATACTTTTTACGTGTCTTGGCATTTCTATCCATCTTTGAAAGTAGACAAACCTAGAACGAAGTGAAAAATAACCAACAACTATACACGCTAAAAAGATATTAAAAATTATCATATTGAATGAATAAAAACATATATTTTTATTTTAAATTGAATACAGGTTAGTATTTTAAAAATAAGTTAATATATTTGGTATTTAGTTATTGTAGTAAAATTAATAAATACTTTTATATTGTACACCATAATCAAAGTTTACGAATAATTCAAAAATGCCATTAGAGTAATTTTTAAAATTTTATCTGCTGGATATCATGATAGTGTGACTAAAGTCGTATGTTTGGAGCTAAAATAAAGGTCTCTAATGACCAGTGGTGTATGACGATAAATAATTAATGCAAAAGTTTGGGTCATAATAATAATTCAAATATTTTAATTTTTTAAATAAAAATTAAACTTTTCACATTTTAAAAATGGATATTAATTTCTTGACTTTTATAAGATGTTTTAATTATTATAGAAAAGGCTTGTTTGACGTTTAAACTTAAAATCATTTTAAAAACAAATACATTTTGAGAATTGTTTGTCGTAACTTTACTATAAGTCATATATTTACTTAAAATAGTTAATTTCTGTTATATTTAAAATATATTATATGTTAACTTTATTTTGTCAAATTTTTTATTTTTAATAAAATAACATATGGTTTCATATTGTATCACGCATTAGTAAAAAAAATTTAAACAATTTACATGATAACTTTTGAAGATTCTTAAAAATAAATATATGCATATATAATACTTTATATATTTTTCGTGCGAAAAAATCTATTATGATCATATTAAATGAACTACTAAATACTAAATATATAAAATAACATTTTAAAAACTATGCTATATTCAATTTTAAAAAATATATTTATTATAAATTGAATATAGAAAAGTATTTTAAATTTTATTTTATATATTTAGTATTTATTTATTGCAGCAAAATTAATAAATACTTGTATACTGTAAATGGAAATACTAAAATCTTAAAAAAATTTGCATGATAATTTTAGAAGATTGTTAAAAATAAATATATGCATATATAATATTGTCTTTATATATTTTTGGTGAGAAAAAATCTATTATGATCATATTGAATGAATAAAAAAATATTTATTTCAAATTTAATATAGAATATTATTTTAAAATTTATTTTATATATTTAGTATTTACTTATTATAGCAAAATTAATAAATACTTGTATACTGTAAATGTAACCATATTAAAAAATTTTAAAAAACTTTCCATCATAACTTTTGAAGATTCTTAAAAATTAATATATGCATTTATAATATTTTCCTTATATATTTTTGGTGCGAAAAATCTATTATGATCATATTGAATGAATTAAAATAAATATATTTAATTTAAATTGAATATAAATTAGTGTTTTAAATTTTATTTTATATATTTAATATTTAGTTATTATAGCAAATTTAATAAATACTTGTATACTGTAAATGTAACATATTAAAAATTTTAAAAAAATTTACATGATAACTTTTGAAGATTCTTAAAAATAAATATATGCATACAAAATATTGTCTATATATATTTTTGGTGCCAAAAATCTATTATGATCATATTGAATGAATTAAAACAAATATATTTATTTTAAATTGAATATAAAATAGTATTTTGGAATTTATTTTACATATTTAGTATTTAGTTATTATAGCAAAACTAATAAATACTTGTATACTGTAAATGTAACCATATTAACAATTTTAAAATTTTTTACGTCATAACTTTTGAAGATTCTTAAAAATAAATATATGCATATATAAAATTGTCTTTATATATTTTTGGTGCAAAAAAATATATTATGATCATATTGAATGAATTAAAACAAATATATTTATTTTAAATTGAATATAGAATAGTATTTTAAATTTTATTTTATATATTTAGCATTTAATATTTAGTTATTATAGAAAAATTAATAAATACTTGTATACTATAAATGTAACATATTAAAAAATGTTTAAAATTTTACATGATAACTTTTGAAGATTCTTAAAAATAAATATATGCATATATGGTACTGTCTATATATATTTTTAGTGCAAAAAATCTGTTATGATCATATTGAATGAATTAAAACAAATATATTTATTTTATTGAATATAGAAAAAGCAATTAAAAAAAGACATAAACTAAGATTAGTCAAAAACTATAACATTTTCTTCATTATTCATTATGCACTGTCTATATTTGTTTGCACGTGTGTTTAAGATAGAGAGATAGAAGAAAAGTTATTTTGACAACTTATTCATGGAGGAAACATACTATGTAATATATAATATGTGGAAAGTGGACTGGAAATATGCAATAAAATGGTCATAATAGAGTTGGCATTTTGGTGCATGTCACACACGTTATTTCTTTTTTTTAATTTCATTAAACACATATAATTACTAGATTGATAAAAAATGAAATAACTCTACAAATATATTATGAAAGAAAAGCCAAGAATTTACGAATACTGGGTAAATGAAGCTTAAACCTCTTAAATATAGCAAGACGGAGGATATGATGAATTAAATATGTGGTTCATTATAGTTCAAAACTCGACCACCATCTTTAAATATATTCACTGGTGAACGTCTCTAAGACGATACAAACCCACTTCGAGATTGAAAGATAAATAATAAAAAACTCATCATTTTCAATGAAACTAATATGACACCTAATAAGTTGTTTATAGTTTCAAATGGGCGACGTACGACTGAAAATTTTTTGCCATATCATTATATAAGACCTATCATTAATCTTTTTCTTTTTACTGTATACTTTAGCACATAATATCTGGATTTTTTAGTGTCTTTCCTTTTGTCTGTGAAGGTTCGACGTTTGATAAATAACCATCAATAAAATTTTACTGCATTGAATGATTTAGTTAGTGGAGTTGATAAATGATCTAAAAAAAGTAAAATGTAGGTGGCAGTTATTTAATTTCAGTACGAATCCCTTAAATGAATGAAAATAGAGGCATTAGTTGAAAAGAAAGAGTGCATTTAAATAATAAAAAACTAATGTAATCTTGATAGCTACTATACGACGGTTCTAAAACAACGGTTTACGAGAGGCACCAGATCACCTGTGCCACTAACGTTGGTCCTATTCTATGATTGAAATAAAATGTCGACGTTTCAACTAGTTTTAATTAAACCAAACGTCCAATGCCTCAGCTTATTTCACTTCAGCCAAGCTGATTCCTTGTCTTTCTTTTATTTTGCTTCCTGCTTAACTCTTTCCTTTCCCTGTTAATTCATGGAACATCTCTGTCCTAGATCGAGCTTTAGGATTCTTAAAGTTCGAGGTATGCTCTGCCACTCTCTCGCTTTCGTTTCTTCCATGAATCTCACATACTTTCTTGTGCACTTGCTCTTTGTCTCTGACCATTTTTAGTGCTTCTCTCTACACAAAAACATAGAGGCAGTGATTGTCTAAGTACCCCCAGGAAAAGAGTTTTAGAGGTAGAGAGAGGCGAGAACTCCCTGGTTTGGTTTTATTTTGTCTTGGAGGAACTAACTTTGTTAGTGAGAGATGGAGATTATGTATCGCCAGTTAACCAAGTCCTCATATTAGGACTCTCTCAACATCTTGGAGGCTGATATACAACATACTAATGCTTTGTAAGTTTTGTTTTTGTAATCAGCTTATGTTCTTTTCACTTTGTTTCGAACTTTCTGGTCCTTTTCTTTTCTTCTTCTTCCTTCTTTCTATACTTTTTGACGTGGGTGGTTCTGGTTTTTGTGCTTCTTCTTTTAACTTTTTTAATGGTGTATCCACATGGGATTTTCACAGTTTTTATTATGATCAGTTATAGGAATTTAGCTGCTCAGCGAATTGGGAAGAAGGAAAATTATTTTTGTCTTTTGTTCAAGTTTATACATTAAGTGACCTTTTATATTGGTTAACTCAAATTTGTGAGCCTTTAAAATCTACGAAGCAATACCCTGCGGGGAATCTATCATTTGTGAATGACTTTACCATTTTTATCAATGAAAAGCAAAAAAGATTGAAACTTTCCATGATATTTAGCATTATCCATGTTCTGTACGTAGAAGATTAAATCTTGATGTTGATAACATGAAGTCTAAATAGTTATTCATAGCTAAAGTCGCTTGCTTTGGCCGATATTAGACTTTCATACTGTCATAATTACAATTATGTGAGTATTTAATACGGCGCATAACTAAAGGGATTCTATTTCTTCATTCCCCTTTATGCGTGGGTTAGAGGATGTGTCTTATTCTTATACATATTGATGTTGCAAGGATATATTTAATAAATGTTTGTCTTTTTTTACTTGATGATTGATCAAACAGTGTTTTGGGTCCTTTTCCAAAATATAAAGGAAGGTTTTTTAGGTTAGAAAAATTTGAAGGGGCATTCTTGTATAGTTATGATTAATCAATGAAAGATGTGATGCTTGGTGTGTCAGAAGCTACAAGTGCAGCAAGACGTGCCATCAAAATAAGCTCCTTGCTATTTGCTGTGGAATCTCTTTGGCCTATTGAATTGTAAAAGATGTCTTCTCTTACTAAAGTCTTAGTTTGATTGATGCTTCAAGTTCTCCCCACTTATGTTCAAGAGTGGTTCACTGAAATACGTGACTGTTCAAAATCAACTCAAATTGAGTCATTTTCGAGGATGTGGTGCAACCCTCCTCTAATCGTGAATGAACTCTCTCAGGTTTGTTTAAACTGGAAATATTTATCGAATTGGTGTTTTCACTTGTATATATTGTACTTTTTAATGGCAATTGCCGTGTTCCAGTATCCCTAATCCTCAGATCCTAATTTTCACTTAGACAAATTAAATGTTTCTTATTATATTACAGTCTAGTTGCTATTGGAAGTTTGTGTGAACCATCTTTCTGGTACCCATATTTGTTTTTTCTCAATTATATACATAATATCTCTTAGTAGTTTTATCCTTTCAGTCAGTGATGATAAGAGTGCTAAAACAAAACCAGCTTGATGTTCTTTGTAGTGATTATATTGAAGCAGTGACATTTAGTTCTTGATGCAGATAAAAAATGCCCATTTTGCTGATGAGAACTTTTCAGTGAGTCTAAGCAAGTCAGCAAATGAGGTTGTTGCTACATATATGAAGGATGAGACTAGAATGGATTTGGTTATTCTTCTTCCCGTGTCTTACCCTTTACATGCTGTGGATTTTGAATGTATGAAAAGCCTAGGCATCAGTGAGGTGGGAGCTTAGGCATCAGTGAGGTGGGGATAAGTACTTATCCACCGTAGTTTCCAAATGCAGTCATGTGTTTGGATCTGCGGGCGAACAACTGGAGGTTGGAGGAAAGTACGACGCCGCCACAAAAATTGATAAGTAAAAAGAGGGTTACGGTCGGAAAGTACTTCTGTTGTAGAAATTCTACTTTCCATTAATAACCTTCTGACAATTATTATTTTCCATTATACCCTAAACTAATCGAAAGTAAGTCCAACGCATCGTCTTCTTTGTTCTCTCTAGCTCTCTGTGTTCCTTGTCTTCGTGTTTTTTTCTTTTTTCCTTTTGTTACAGTAGCTTTTATATTTTAATTTGGTATGGAGTTTAAGTAACAACTACTTGTTTTTCTTCCCACAACATGAGCTATAAAATGAAAAATGTTAGCTCCAATATATGAGTTTTGGCATTTCTAGTCCTTGATTAATCTTGCAATTCAGATAGCAAGCCACTGGATCGAGTATTGAACTCGAAGATGCTAGTCTTGCATTATTCATATGTTATATTGGATTGTCCTACTTGTCATACTTCTGAACTGAAGGCTTTTTTCTTTAGACTATTATTTTGAATGGATTATTGCTTTATGATAGTTGCACCACACCATTTATTATCATTCTAATTAATTTTTTATGTGTTATTTGTAGATGGTGAGCCAAAAGAATCTTGCACATCCAGAAAAAGCTCAATAGGATAGACATCTCACAAAAATTTTCATAGATGCATGTAAAGTTCAAGTAGAAGCAGGTAATTGCCCTACATCACACTTCAATAGGACTAGGTGGGCCAATTTGGTTACCAATTTTAACGCAGCAACAAACAAGATTTATAAAAAAAATTAGTTGAAAAATAAATGGGATGAACTCAAGAAGAATTGGAAGTTATGGAAGGAACTCAAGGGAAAAGAAACAAGCCTTAGCTAGTATCCTGAAAAATAGAGAATTGTTGCATCTCCTAAATGGTAGGAGAAAAGACTGAAGGTACATTACTAGATAATATATATATTTATTACTATAACTATAATATTTAATTTACTAATTTATAGTAACCTATTAAATTTTGCATGTAGTACCCTAAGTAGCAAAATTTTGCAACTAAGGCTTGGAATTTGAAGATGATTTAGACATATTATTTATGGATGTGGTTGCCACAGGTGATGCTGCATGGTCACCGTCTATTGGGATGTTACCATCACAAAATTCTCAAGGGCCAATCAATTTAAGTGAAGATAACAATGACCTGGAAAAGCTAAATTTGGATGATCCTGCTTTGCAAGTAACCAACACAGGAATAAGAAAAGATCTGCATCTCAATTTCAAGCTATAAAAAAGGGTAAACGAAAAGTTTCTAATAGTAAATAAGTATCTCATGCAATATATTCTCTTGTGGAGATCTTGAAGAGGAGAAATGAAGAAAGAAAAGCATCTAGAATGGTGAAAATAGATGCTCCAAGTTGTAGTTGGGAAAAAGTTGTCACACAATTAAATGCCTTAATAGAAATTGAACGAGGTGTGATTTATATTATTTTGCACTTGAGCTTTTTGAAGACAAAACTAAGCGAGAGTGGTTTGCAGCATTACTGAATGCTGTTATTAAAGTTGGTTGACTTCAAAGGCAACAATTGAAGAAATCGAGTGGCTCTTTTTTGTCTATGATATCTAATTTAGGGCCATGATGTTTTTAGGCAGTTCTTTGTTATAGGAATTGGTACTTCGAATAAATGGATAGCGTTAGAACTTTTTATTTTCTTATTTTAGACTTCTGACTTATTTAATATTATCAAACTTTTCACTATTTTTGTCATTTTTCTTTGGTGTGTATGACTTATGGATATTGTCATTTCGTATGCCATAGTTTTTCAGTCTAAATAAGTAGTGTTCATCATTGCAGGTATGGTATATCAAAGTGATTCTGATGAAGAATTTGAGCATAATGCAATTTTAAGTGCAGCCACTTGCATGATCATAGATTGATATAATCGACATATACGTAAGGAACCATGTATAGTTTTTCCTTATTATGGAAGTAGGAAAATTAATGAAATCCTAGGTGGCAATGAGTGAAGATGTTTGAATATGTTTAAGATGGATAAAAGAGTATTTATGATGTTATGCCATGAGCTGCAAGTCAAATATAATTTTAGAGACACCAGGGATATCAGTCCTATGGAGTTATTAGGGATGCTATTATATACACTCGAACATGGAGTAAGTAATAGAAATGTTCAAGAAACTTTTCAACGTTTTGGCAAGACCGTCTCTAGGAGTTTTGCATCCGTATTGGATATTGTAACCAACATGGCTATAGACATCATAAATCCGCCTAATTTAGAATTCAAAACAGTTCCTTTGAAGATAAAAAATGACTCTCGCTACTAGCCTCATTTTAAGGTAAATTTTTTTTCAATTTTTATGAAAAATTTGAACTAACATTTTTGCACATACTTTTTTTTCTTATATATTCAAAATTACATTGGTGTTATTAACGGAACTCATGTAAAGGCAACTCTACCACCTTCACTATAAGTGCCTTACATTGGACGAAAAGGCCAACCTACTGAAAATGTAACGGCAATATGCAATTTCGATATGCTATTTACATTTGTTTGGGCTGGTTAGGAAGGGTCTGCTTATGATGCTCGTATATACAATAATGCCCTTAATTCATATTGTGTAAAATTTCCAAAACCTCCCCAAGGTAAAAGTTATACATATGTCGATAATTTATATGATTACTATGTATACATGACTTTAAGTTCATTCCTTGAAAAAATTTCTTCATTGTACATCTCTAATATGCATTGCATATTACAGGTAAATATTACTTAGTGGATGTTGGATATCTAAATAGAAATGGTTATTTAGGCGCTTATAGAAACCAAAGGTATCACCTCTCATAATTCCGTCGTGGCAGTGCACCGAGTGGACCAGAGGAGACTTTTAATCATATCCATTCATCATTGCGGAGCGTAATTGAAAGGACCTTTGGCGTATGGAAGAAAAAGTGGTGCATACTTGAAACAATGTCGGGATATCCATTTAATAAGCAAGTGAAAATTGTGGTCGCGACTATGGCACTTTACAACTATATCCGTCGTCATTCTCAAGATGATCCTCATTTCAAAAAGTATGACGTGGATGGAGAGCTTAACTTGTGCGATGAAGATGATGTAATACATGATGATATTTGCTCTTTTGGTCAGGTAGACGAAATGGCTGGTATTCGTGCTGCTATTACTATGAGCATAATGAATGCGTAAATTTCATTTGCGTTTACATTAACATAAACAATTATACTTTATCAAATAGTTTACTCCCAATTTTTATTTTCTTTCTTTTAATTTAATATTTTACTATTTATAATTTTAATTATATAATATTAAAGATACCTAAATTTATGAAATATCCTAAGGACATCTTGTTACCATGGAATTGTAATTTAAATTATCATTTTTCAATAATATAAATAAGCACATATCAAGGAAAAAATAACGATGGATATGTTATATATTTCTCTAAATATATCCCTACTAATAGTATCTAAGTAAGGTGAAATATTTTATATACTAAATTTATTTTATTTATATTTTCCTTAATTTAATATTTATAATTTAAATTTATATGACTAATAATATAATTTTTATGAAATTTTTTATTTATTAATTTATTAAATTTATATTTTTATTATTTTAATTTATATTTTAATATTTATAATTTGAATTTATATGACTGATAATATTTTTTTAATTTACTAAATTTATTTAATTTATATTTTCTTATTTTAAGTTAATATTTTATTATTTATAATTTGAATTTATAAGACTAATAATATATTTAATGAAAAATTTTATTTACTAAATTTATTTTATTTATATTTTTTATTTTCATTAATATTTTGTTATTTATAATTTTAAACTTATATAACTAATAATATATATTTTTAAATTATTTATACAACAATTAATAGTTTATTAAATCAATGGGCTTTTTAGTCATTTTATCTCTTTTCAGCAACAGCAACGGCACTTGCCAAACAGCTATTATCACGTTTCAACAGTTACCAAAGCAGCAATCTCAAACACATAAGTACTTATTAAGAATAAGTATTTATCATTTCAGCAGGTTGATTTCAGCAGGTTATCAACCGCCACCGCTCCCCTAAACTAAGCCTTAGTAGAATAGAAATCAAGTGGCATTGGCTTGCGTGATGTATTTAACGCTTTAGTGGTTTCCCTGTCAAGCATGGATTCAAGAGGTTGGTGCTCGAAATACCACTAATTGTTTCAACGGAACTTAGTGGTTATATCAAACTACATGCAATGGATGTTGACTTATTAACTAATGCTTCATAGATGCTTGGTGTTTCGTGTTAGATATTTTTGACTTTTCCCATAAAGTTTGACAACATTTAATTGCAATTTTTAATTTTACAATAATTTATCAGTTAAGTTACGTAGTTTGATCCAGATAAAGATAATAAAGTAGCCCAATAATGATATAAATCAATGAGTTGAAGTTCGTGTAGAAAATAGATCCGATCAGCGTGGACTGAATCCATATTGGGTCTGTGATGGAGAAGCCCGATATAGAAGCTATATACAAAGGTTAAGGTCTCCTGCAGTTGCTTATATCATTCGTAAGCATAAGGATTCTCTGACCCATTAAGAGAACTTATGTTTTGAGAAAAATTATAGAAAGACGTTGATCGCGTCACGGTGAGCAATTCCCGTGAAGATGGCAGTGTATTTGCGCTCGTTTCGACTTCAGAAAGCTCATTTGAAGTTATGAAATCGAAATTAGGTATTTTCCATTCTTCGTTTATTGTCCTTTCACGTTCGATCCGGGATATTAACTAACGTATCATTATGTGTTACATGTGGTATGAAAGCATTGACATGATTGGGTGGTTGAAAATGAAGATTTTTTAGTTTTTTGTCCATAAGGTTTTAGGAGAGTTAACTTATGTTTCCAAGTTTTACTTGCTTTTTATTGCATGATATTGGTATAAATGTGTTTAGCCTCAGAAACGGGGTGAAAACGAGCCTGAGAGCTGAAAAAACAAACCTAAAACTCACTGAAAATCGCATTTTTCTAACAAGGGAGCTCCTTAACATGCGCCTGATTGGTGAACAGTAACGGTCTGGTGCGTGCGTTGCATGTGTCAGTGTCGGTGGACACATCTGCACATTGTAGCGCATGCACGACACGTGCCAGACACATCTCCAGCTCGTCTGTACTGGGGCGTGTCTGACAAGCGCCTCTTGCACGTACAGGCATCTGACACGTCAGCTGACGTCACAGAATTGCTACAATTTGAAAAAAAACACAAAAATTTTAGATTTCCTATAAGAGCACCCCGGGGTTTTTTGGGTCACTTTTTAGGTCCAGGAAATCTATAAAGTGCAAATTTCCATTTTTTGGATTTATTACGTTAGTAATAAATTAAAGTTTAACTTTAGAAAAGAAATTAAGGCACTATGAATCTGATTTCAAGTGAATTTTCATGCTTTAGAAATCATATGAGGGAGATACTTAAAGTCTTCATGTCTCAGGTCTTATGTTCAGTGTTCAGGATTGCATAATAGTTACTCGGAAAAGGATTTTAAGACATTTTGAAGCCATTTTTAAGTGAATTTTTGTGCAACAAACTTGCCATAAGGGAGATACATAAGGTTCTCATGTCTCGGGTGGTCGGTTCAATGTCTAGTAAATCACAATAGTCACTCTAATGAGATTTTTCCTTTACGAAAGTCTCAAGTGAAGTTTCAGAGAATGTCTTCAACATAAGTGTGTGACAATGAGACTATTCGAGTTTTTAACATTTATTGATGTTACATTGTCATATACCATATGCCCATAAAGAATGTGAGGATGCATAAAGATGTATTCCTTGTGTTTGAGGACTTTTTGAGTGTTGACGAGGATGTATTCACCATATTGGCCTTTCAAGTCAATATTTTAAAGTGTTCTGCTTACACGTTAGGGGATGTCTTTGGTCTCATGTTTGGTTATTTTGCCTATAGGTGTTGGCCTTATATGAGATTTTAAGATGTGCATAAAGGCATTGGATAGAGGAAAGTCATTGCTTGAATGATCTATTCGGCCACAGGTGGTAGTGTTATGAGAGTTGATGGTTTGTACTCTGATCAGTTTTGTGTGGAGGTCTAATTACATATATTATGTATTCAGCTTATAAATGTTTCATAATATGTGTGACATGATTTTCAGTAAAGATACTATTTAATGGCTTTGAGTATCATTATTATCCTACATTTGTGTTGATTTAAACATTGTTATTTTGCAGTCACCTTTTTGGTCAACAATATCAGTGTCACCATTGAAACCTTGACCGGTTTCAATATAAAGAAGTGGACAGACGATGTATTGAATGATATGGAGATAGTTGAGGTTGATATGGCCATACAAACGAATAGGCTATCTCCACTTACATCCATGAGCTCGAGAGCTCATAAAACAGCCTATGAAGTCTGGGATTGGTCTAACAGATTATGTCTTATGAACATTAAGAGATCCATACTTAACCATCTGCTTAGTGGACTTTTGGACAAAGACATAGTGAGGGAGTTTCTTGGAAATATCTCTCAGAGGTACACAGTCTAACCTAATGTTGAGACAAGTGCCTTGATGAAAGAATTATTCTCCATGAAGTCTAAAGAATAAGGGGGAGTAATGCAGTACATATCAGGATTGATCCATTTTCATAGTAGACTGAAGATGCTAAATATTCCTCTTCCTAGTGTCTTTACAATTCACCAGAATCTGAATACACTCCCTTAAAAGTTTAGTAATTTGGTCATGAAATATTTTTCGTTGAATGAGGAATGAGACTTCAATACTTTGATTGCCCATTGTGTTGCTGAGGAAGAGAAACTCAAGCTTGCTACTCCTACAACCCTTGCAACAACTAAAGGGAAAACAAAGAAGAACCCCACTAAATTCAAAGGTAGAAAGACTAAATCTTCTCCACATACTGATACTGGTCAATCCAGTACTGGTAAAGGTCTGCATGACATAAAGAAACCAGTAGTATGAGGTTTAAAAGGAAAGACTGAGACCATCAGGTAACTCCTTGACTTATTAATTTATGAATCTAATTTGCGATAATCGCATTAAATACTTGGTGGCTATATAGTGGAACATCTGATCATGGTGCTTCCATAATGCATGGGTTCATATTCAGGATAAAACCAAATAAAGAGAAGGAGAAACTGATGTTCACAGCAATGAAGAAGTGAGAGTAATATCTATAGGGGATGTATGTATTGAACCTTGTTGCAAGGTTCATTTTGGTTTTTCAACGACACATTTTATATGTGATCTTTGTATCAATTTTGTACAAAGAAGGTTGATGTTTTGTATTTAATGCTTATTTTGTACAGTTGTTGTTTAATGCAATACATAATGGTACAATTTTCTTGTCATATGATTTGTATAGATTGTGAATTAGATATATGCTTCTTTGTATCTTGCTAAACAAGTCATAAAAAGAAGAACCTTAATGAATGAGAAGTTATACATGGTGTGGTATAAAAGTTTTAGCCATATTTCTAGAGCTAGGATTGAGAGATTGATCAAGGAAAGCATTCTCTCAATTTTAGATTATGATGATATGGAAACATGTGCTAACTGTTGCAAGGGTAAGTTGACTAATACGGAAGAAAGGTCAACTTGTGCTTCTGACTTGTTGAGTCTGATACATAAAAATATCAGTAGACCTTATACAGTTGCATTGTGCAATTCTAAAACTATTTTGTCTTTTGTTGATGATTATTCTCATTACAATTATGTTTTCTTGCTTAAATATTGAAGGTTAAGAATCAATTGGAAAAATTCATCAAGAGAGTCAGATTTGATCGTAGAGGAGAATATCATGGCAAACATAGTGTTTCAGGACTTGAAAAGATCCGTTTACCAGATATATGGAATCAGTTGGAATAGTGACTTAGTTCACTACGCTGGGTAGTCCTGAGCATATTGGTGTGTTACCGAAAGACATAACTGCACCCTAAAGGACTTGAAAAAGTCGATACAGAACAGGGTTATTATATTTGATTATCTATAATTTTGGAAACTTAGCCTTGCACACATTCATGTATGAGGATGCCCTACTGGGGTTATATAATCCTTATAAAGAAAATTTGCATACTTGTTCCATTCATTGCTATTTAGTAAGAAATCTCGACCATTTTAAGACTACATATTTTACTGTAAAGAAAGTGGGACCAGAATAGTGGAAATGTAAACAGCTAAGTTTCTAGAATACAATGTCTATGATAATGGTGGGTCTTTTGACCCTTCGGATGATAATAGGGAGGATACTACAGTTATTATGTACCCGCTACTCATACAGTTAGATTCGTTAGATTTAAGTCTTTTTACTGTGCCTGTACAAGAATAGGAACCCATACCTGTACACACAGTGTAACATCCCGTTTCCAGAGAACGGGTCGGACCAGAGAACGGGTCCAGGTGTGGTAAATTACCACACCTCATGC
>JAOTAY010004479.1:0-15576 GCA_025629805.1 Erythroxylum baracoense
CCTTGAACATTCTGACATAACACTTTATTCTAGAAAAATCTTCTCTATTGTCTTACGAGTCCAATGGTTCAAGAATCAAGTTATTTGAGTGTCTAGAGAAGAAGTTATGGCCAAAAGAATCAAATGAGATAACTTTCACTAGAGATGTTTTTGTCTTCTTACTATGACAAGATTTGCAATGAATTTCTTATCACTTTAGTGCTTTGTTATGATGATGAAAGAGTTGAGACAAATGTTTACAAGTGATAAGAAGGTTGTATCTCAATATACTAGGTTTAATGCTGGATTAGAGTTTTCCAAAATTGTACTAGAAGATACTGAATTTTGGTCCCAATGCAAATTAGTTTTCTGAGTTGAGGATGCTTCATTTGGCTAATAGCGAAAAAAGGCAATAATGGGTTTTTTTTGATGTCATGGAGAGGATGAAGGAAGCAATCAAGGTCAATCTGAAAAATAGGCTTTCTTTGTATGCACATTATCTTACAGTCATCAATGATAGATGAGAAAGGAAACTTTTTTCTCTGTTGTTTGCAGCTGGGGTGTTTTTATATCCTATTGTCTATTTCATACCAGATTTTACAAAGAAATCTAAAGTTAATAGGGAATGATATGAACTTTTATTGTCTTACGACTTACAGTTTCTTGGCGGGATCAATTCGGAACTAGTGTTCTAGAATTGCAAAGGTTTGCAATTCAAATTTTAAGTTAATGTGTAAGTGTAATAGGCTATGAAAGGAACTGGAGCACTTTTGAATTCATCCATTACAAGAAAAGGAATAGATTGGAGCACAAGAGATTTAATGACTTGGTCTTTTTTGTTACAATTTAAAGCTTCTGGAAAGGTATGTTACTATCATTATTAATTTAAATATAATTTCTTATAATTTTTAATAATTAAATTTTATTATTTACTATAACTCTTAATAGTACAAGTAGTTCAGTAGATCCAATTTGCATTGATAATGTTGATCTTCTAGTGGATTGGGTTTTTAAGGAACTGTTGGTAGATATGAATGACTTGGAAGATAATATTGGATAGGAAAGCATTGACATGTGATTTGGTGCATTGAATTTGAATGATGATGGTGATGAGGCTCCTCTTAATTTTGAGGATTTTGTACCAAGTGATAATTAGGGTCACTGCAGTAATAGTGGATATCCTCTTATAGACGATTGAATGAAGTTCCAGGTTTTTTCCTCCTCTTCTTTTAATTTAACTCGTATTTGATTTATATGTTAAATTCTATATATGCAATGTAATTATAAATACTTTTGTTTCACGTTTTATCTCTATTTGGTTGTTTCCTCATCATAAACTCTTGTTGTAAATTGTAATAGTTTAAGAGTTAATGATATTTATTGTTCTTTTTATTTGATGTTTTGATGTAATTCTTATTTATTATATGATGAAATTGTAATATTTTAAATGATTTGTATTGATCTTAATTTTATATTTGTATGATGGTTCTCTTTTTTCATATTGATCGTGGTCATTATTTATATGTGAAATATCTGAAAATTATTGTTATTTCATATTAATTGTGGTTATTATTTATTATTATAATTTTTGGAGACAAAGTTGATGTAAAATTATAAAGTATACAGTACAATAAACTAATGGACTATTTTGTAATTTTTAAAAAATCAAGGATTATTTTATAAAATTAAAAAAATGTCTAAAACGGTACTCGTATTGACCGATACTGGTACAATATCGTACTAGAACCCATTATGATATCAGGATCGATACAGTATTTCAAACACATTCATATGTAGGACTAAGAAAAGAATCACATTTAGTATTGAACTGGGAGAAGTGTCACTTCATGGTGCATGAGGGCATAGTTTTAGGACATAAAATTTCATGCCAAAGGATTGAAATGGATAGAGCAAAGACATAGGTTATAGAGATGCTTCCACCTTCCATTAATGTTAAATACGTGTGAGCATTCCCAGGTCATTTTGGATTCTGCCGCCATTTTATTAAGGACTTCTCACAAATTGCTAGACCTATGATGAACTTATTAGTAAAGGTAGTGCCTTTTCATTTCAACGATAACTGTTTATCTATGTTTAATAGATTAAAGGAGGCACTAATATTAACACCAATCTTAATGTCACTAGATTGGTCCTTGCCATTTGAAGTCAAGTGCGACATTAGCGACCAAGCTATGGGTTGCATGTTAGGCCAAAGGAAGGATAAGAAGCTGCATGTGGTATACTATGCAAGCAAGACGTTAATTGGTCCCCAACTCAACCAATCCACCACTAAGGAGTTACTAGCTATGGTGTATGCATGTGACAAGTTTCAATTATACCTCTTAGGCTTTAAGGTGATCATTTTTGCATATTACGCTACACTTAAGTATTTATTCACCAAAAAGGACACAAAATTAAGACTTATTCAATGGGCACTATTATTACAAGACAACAACACGAGTTTTAGAGTGTGAATTTTATTTGTCAAATTCGTTCAAGGATGCCCGATAGTTTATGACGTAATGTGATTGGTGACAAAGATTAGGGAACATCTCAAAATAAGATGAAATGCTTTGATCGTGTCGTTCGAGCTTTAAAATTTATAAACCCTCAAATACTATAAGCGCACAGGTGGCGACTGTAGTATAAGAGGTGTCGACCCCATGAGGAAAGGGACTAATCTAATCCTAAAATCTAAGGCCAGCAATATATAAAACTCAAAATAAAAAATGCACGAAAAGTAATCACAAGAATTAAATTCAACCACTTAAGTCTGAAATTAAATACAAAGGAATTAAGAATTAAGCAATATGCAATCACAATAGAAATCAACGTAAGGAATTTACCAATTTATGAGAAAGGGGATTTTACTTGTCATTAATGCTAACCTAGCCGATTATGTGTCAATTGAGTGTTGGTTCTAGAATATCCTAGGGCTGATTACTCTCTCTCGAGTTATAACCATTAAAACCAAAATTATAAACCTTAATCAGATTATGGAGTTTGCGATATTTCAATTAATAAATTATCCAAAATCTAATTAGATTTGAAGCACTCTAATAAACTACTGGAACATCACACGAGATCTCTCTCCATACAATTACCAATATGATTTATTACGGTTTCTATTAAATCGCCTAACTCTCATTAATCATATTTAATCGTTTTTCATTTAGTTCATCCTCTCAGTTTATTACTGAATTATGTAAGAATGTAATTAAATCATGACATTCATCCAAATAAAAATAATTGACTAAATTATCATTAAATTAAAATAAAATCTCGAAAGAGAATTTAGAACATCATCAATATTCCAAATCCTACCATCATACTATCCACCTCAATTCTATACATCAATAAAATCGAAACGAAAAGCAAATACAACTTGGAATAGACAATGGAAGGAAGTGTTCGACAATAAAACCTATCTGCTCGTTTTACACTAAAAAATCACAAGTAAATGGGTCGTGACTTGTAGTTAAAAATAGCATATATTGATCCCACAGGGATTGACGCAGACACCACTTAATTTAGACAAAACTTTGTTTAAGAAATGAAATTGTTTAATGCAAATAATATGGAAAATTAAATTAAAATTTAAAGACTAACACAAAGTAATAGACAATACCGATGCGCAAAAAAATTGGAATTCAAGAATCTAAAGACTAGAGAATACTTTTTTCCCTATTTTGTCTCCCTTTTATTTTATTAATTAAATTATGTCTCACCCTAGATTTTCGAATGTATTAATCACCCTCTCTTAATGTATAATTAATTGTCCCTAATCGAATTAAAGGGAATCAATTGAACGATCTCTCAACCTACCCAATGACTCTACCGATTCAACTAGTTAGTAAACTATACTATGGGTGATCAATTGAATTCGCCGAGATCTCTCTTCTAACTAACCAATTGATGTGATGATTATGTGTCTATAGGCTGCCAACTCTCATTGTACATTCCCACACAATTAATCTTATTCACTCTTTTGATTTATTGCAAGGTAACAAATAAAATCACCAATCATCAAAGACAACTTAATTCAATTCAATAAATAGTTCAAGAGCAATCTCTAAAACTAAATCAGCCGCTTATGGTCTCCATAACATCATCAACACTCAAATATACCATTTTAAAAAGAATAGAAGATGTAAAATTGACAGAAAATTGAATAGAGAAACTCCTTCTCCTCTTTTCCAAAATCTGGAAATTTTAGTGTTGATGTGCTATTTTCCCCAAACTTGATGATGATCCCTGACTTCAATCCTTCCCCAAGGCTCCAAACTTGTGTTCTTCACTCAAGGATGGTGTTTCTATAGAAGGGTTTTTGTCCCCCTTAAAGATGGAGGCTTAATTATGCTTTAATAGTCCAAAAACCCTAAGTTTAATGAAGCCCCGTGTATTATCTCGGATTGTAATTCCTACGATCGTGGGAATTTGCAACAGATGGACTCCCCTTTTCTTTTCCTCTTTGGACTCTAGTTCAATATCCAAGTTGCTCCATCTTCCCTCCTACATAAAAATAGTCAATTCTTATCCTAAATTAACATCAAACATAAAAGAACAACAATGGAAATTAAACTAAACGAAAATATACAAAATGAATCCTAAACTACAACAATAATCAACAATTATGCAAGAAAACACATACCAATTACCTAGAAAAACATATACTAATGCACAACCATCAACATCCCCATACTTAAATCCTTGATTGTCCTCAAGTAAAATAAATACAAGCACTTAATTCTATCACTTCATTTTCCCATAGATCAAAGCATATAATCTCTCAAATTTAAGCCAACTTAAATATCAAATTCGTACATATATCATGACTACTTTTTCATTAGTTTACATAAGCAAACTCAACAATTAACACCATCACTCAAAGATAAGTAAAGACGCAAAATGAATTTTCTTACAATTTTCACTCATTTCTCTCAAGTGTTTGATGGTTAGTGTTTCGCTCAAACTTCTTATAGGAAATTACACTACCATAGGTTTGCTAATACACCAATTCTCCTCTACAATGGTTGCATGCATAAATAAATCAAAAGGACTTATTTAGGGTTGTAATATGGTCAGGGTTAAGGTGGGTAAAAGGGTTAATCATAAGCATTCGTAAAGTAAAAGCGTATAAAACGGGATAACAAAATATAACTCCGAGATATACAAATATAACTATATTCTGCACTTATTGATGCTACTCACTTGTTCTTCCTTTTTCTTTTCTTTTCTTTTCCTTTTTAAATTTTTCTAATTTATTTTTCTTTCTTTTTTTCTAAACATATGGAAGAACTATGAATCAAAATAGCACTGAATACATTGTAATCCATAGGCAGAAATATACTCAACTTATCTCAATAAACTTTCACAACGATCTCAACTAATGTATTACTTAATACTCTACTAAGCATGTGAATGGGTAGGTTAATAAGGTTTAAAGTTTTAAAATTTCAAGTGTTTTCAAGAAACAAAAGGTTAAGGCTTAACGGGGGTAGCAAGGGATAATACAGAGGGTAGGTCATTTAAGCTAAGGGTTAACACAAAAAGGGCCTAAATAATTTCTGTTAAGCATGCATCTAGTAGACTCAAGCTGATTTAAAGCAAGTTCTGAAGGTGATCACCTAAGGAAGTATCACTAAACAAAGAAATAGAATGACTATAGATGGAGTCATATGGCTCAATCCTCACATTAGCTCAAATGAAAACTCATTATGCATCTTTACACTACCTCATTGCTCAATTGTCAATTTGTGACTAAGCTTATGTAACCAACTATTTTTCATCACTCTATATGGTTCACTTTCTACTCAAATAGCCTAATCTGAGTTCAAGCATGCATTCAATCTAATTCCAACTAACATGATAGAATCTTATGGCAATATTCATCAGATTGATTTAAATGCGATTCCATTGCTGACACAAAGCACATAATATGCCTAACTATGAATCTTATTTAACACAATGCAAACAATGCAATTGAGAAAGTCAATGTCACCTCCCCAAACTTAAAGTTCACATTGTCCTCAATGTGACAAGTCAACCACCAAATAAGAGAAAATGACCTCAAACTAAACAAAAGAAATTACGACAAACAAATGACATGAAACCATAAAAAAAATGACAGCAAACCAAACAAAAGAAAATGACACGAATTAAAAGTAAAATGGGTAAGAAAAGCTTATGAAGATGATGGTGGCGACGGTGTTGGTGAAGGAGCTTCAAAATTATTCCTCTAACAAAATTTACGGGGCCTCTTCTTCAAGCTATGATGCTCCTTGTGGACTTGCCGCATTTAGATGCCAAGCTCATTTAGTTAGGATGTCATTTGCTGTTGGTTGGAGGCCATCTAGTCGAGGATGTGTTAAAATTGATCGATCTCTGTTGGTGCACTTAATTCCCTCTCTGCTACTTCTTCCTCTGGTTTTGGGATTGCTTGAGATGTGGCAGGTCAGGAAGTGACTGTACTGGTTCCGCTCTTATTCATCACTGTAGTGAGCGTCTGAGGATTTCAGATTTCTATAAAATGGAACTCCAAAATCTAAAAACGTCTCAAATATGAAATGTCAAACATATCGTGTGGAGTTGTATGCACCTCCCCCACATCAAGGTTATAAAACTGGGCTAAAGTAATAACAACATAAGACATTCCAAAATATGAACTCTTTTTATTTACTACACTCACTATTGACCAAAAAATTCTAAAAGGTGTGTTACTTTTAACTTTCCGATCTATGCACCATAAAAAGAAAAGTTCTTTAGTCGAGCATTTGTTACTTTTAGTTTTATTTAACACAGTTAAGCATATAAATTTGTGTAAAAGCAAATGCTTGGCACTACGGATTAAGGAATTTGGTGCATTCCTAGAGTCAAAATTTTCTTCCCCAGTTGGAGTTTTCCAATAATCATCCAAATAAAAATCATCTTGATCATTTAAAATTTTAGTGTTTGGTAAATCAAAAAGACCACACATGACAGTATAATCTAATTTGTAAATAGTACGAAATAGCCTAAACTAGAAAACTTCCATTTTAGTATTATACCGGACTGTTGTAAAAAACTCTCTGGTTACCATAGGGTGAATAGGTACGTCACATCGTCGAACAAACCTATTCCAACCTATGTTCGCAACTACTTACTAAAGTTTTTATCTCACTCCTATGGTTTATAGCAGCTCAAAATCAAAATGCCTAGGAGTGATTAGTTCTCTATCCTTAAGGTCATGGAAACCTGTACCTTTTTCTTTCGAATAAATTGGGAAGGGAGAGTGATAAGTCGCCACTAAATTGCACTTACCTTCATCACAAACTTGCAAACAGAGTTCATTGATCAGTTTCCTAGACATCATCTTCCTTGGTGCCATTGTAAGAGAAAAATCTGCAAAAAAAATGAGAAAAAGATTAGTGAAATTCATATTTAAGAGAGAGAGAGCAAAATCTTACCCAAATCCTTGTATTTTTGAATGATTAATGCATGAAAAGATGAAACGATTGTAAGATTAATGAAAGAGTTGAAGAGAATACCAAGAATCTAGATAAAAATTAAAGAGTTTTAGAGAGTGGGAGGAGATAATTTCATTGGCTAGAGAGAGAGGGAGCGAAATTTTGAAGATTGGATGAAAGAAGAAAACGGGAGTGGAATTCCCACGATCGTGGGAATCATCTCATTTCCCACGATCGTGAGAATCATCTCCAAAAACTTTTTGGATAGATTTCCCACGATCGTGGAAATCACTCCAATTCTCACGATCATGGGATGAGGTGAATCTCACGATTTCAAACCTTCTTCCAAGCTTAATATTAGTTCTCCATAGTCCCACAACCTATAAACACATCAAATTAATATTGTCATCAAGAATTTTGAAGAGAAAACAAGTTAAAATTCAAACAAAAACTAAATTAAACATTAATCAACCTCAATTTAAGTACAATCATAACTGAATAAATCAAATAAATAATTAAACAAAAACAATCAAAATAAACTAGAATTCTATGGTTTACCTCCCATCAACACTTCTTTTAATGTCGGTAGCTAGATGCTCTTCCTTGGAAACTCAGCCAGGATCAATTATAAATGACTTGCTTCCACCTTTTTCATTCAACATTGGTTTTGTAGCCTATAAGTAAGCTATAAATTGTAAAATAATCAAAAGGACAATATGGATAACATTATGAAAACTGATTAAGCTCAATAATGTCTTTTTTCCAAGTGAACTATCAATATAATAGGGAATAATAAAACTCCCTGAATCTTCCATTGAATCCAACAGTTTGTCCTGTATGAAGGTAAGTTGCTCCATTTCTTCCTTAATCACCTTTGTCTCCTCTGTTTCTTCCACTTCCCAAATAGAGACTTTCATAACTTCTTCAAACTAGATGTCTGTTGTCATTTTCAAACACATCAATTATCCTAAATGACTTACTATCCTTCGGATTCTTAAATGCATCATTCACGTTGAATGTCGTTTGATCATCATCAATCTAAAACATAGAGTTCTTTTCATGAACATCTACCCAAGAGTTTTTGATGTTCACATATGGTATATTAAGAACTGGTGAATAATAGGGAGGGTTTTCATCCTTTTCTCATCCTCTTTCTTGATTTCTTGGTCGTTTATAATGTAAGGTTCAGCATAGTCTTCCACTGATTCTTCATATTCTTCCTCGTTTCTAGATGTGATAGCCTCATATTTCTCTCACTGATATAATTCCATATTGCTCAGAGAGTCTTACAAAATTCACAGGAAAGTTGTCTTACTTGACTCTCCAGGTTATGAATAGAAGTGGCATGATTTTTAAAAACTTGATCAAACTTCTCTTCCAGTCTCTTCTGACTTTCCTCCTGGATCAAAAACATCCTCTTCTGGTTCTCATCCATTTCTATTAGCTTATCTATGATTTTGTCGAATTTGGAATCCCATAAATTGGACTCATCTTACTGAAATTCAAACAGGACTTGATGTCCCATATGAGTACTTGCATTAGTGGACTAATAGAAATCTGAGTGGTTCTGCCACCTTGGAGTGTACATGTTCCAATAAGGATTGGTACTTCCCCAACCATACTGTGCCTTATTGTAATTTTCAAAAGTTCCTTGCTCCCTAAAATATTTTTCTTCCATCATTGTTCTTTCTATTTCTTCTTGGCATCTAGCTCTTCAGATGTCTCATTCCTCATTCTAAGATGTCTTAATGTGTCTTGTGATATCGGATAGTTCGTCGTTACCAAATTCTATTGATCTTCACATGCTTCTTGTGTTCATGCATCGGCAAATACCCAAGGAAAAGTATTAAAAACTCTTAAATCAAAGTAATCTAAATTAAACAAGATGCTAAACAATTAATCCTTGGTAACGGTGCCAAAAATTTATTCGACTGTAAAACCTATCTACTTGTTTTATGCTCAAAAATTGCAAGTGAACGGGTCGTGACTTGTAGTTATAAAGAGCAGATATCGATTCCATAGGGATTGATGCTCAAACACCACTTAATTTAGACAAAACTTTGTTTAAGAAACGAAATTGTTTAATACAAATAATCTGGAAAATTAAATAAAAATTTAAAGACTAATGCAAAGTAATAGATAATACCAATGTGTAGAAAATTGAAATTTAAGAATCTAAACACTATAGATTACTTTTTTTCCCCTATTTTGTCTCCCCCTATTTTATTAATTGAATTGAGTCTTACCCTAAATTTTCGAATGTATTAATTACCCCCTCTCAAGTTATAATTAATTGTCCTCAATCGAATTAAAAGGAATCAATTGGATGACCTCTCAACCTACCCAATGACTCTACCGATTCAACTAGTTATTAAACTATCCTATGGTTGAATTCGTCGATATCTCTCTTCTAACTAATCAATTGACATGATGATTATGCATCTATATGCTACCAACTCTCGTTGTACATTCCTACACAATTAATCTTACTCACTCTCTCGATTTATTGGAAGATAATAATAAAACAGGAGTTCTAACAAAATAGGTCAAAAGCAAGCCTTAAAACTAAATCAGCCACTCATGATCTCCATAACATCATCAACACTTAAATAAACCATTTTACAAAGAGAATACCAAGAATCAACTTCGTCTTCCTCTTCCTTCTTCGCTTTCTCTCTCTCAGTATTCTTACTTTAGGGTTTCAACGGTGGCTACTTGGAAGCTACCTTTTCTCTGCCTCTTTTTATTCTTTTTATACTTCTTTATGTTTTAGGTAACCTTAGGGTTTTCTTGGGGTCCGAAAGGTCTAAAAAATGTCTTGAAATAGAGCGTCTGCATGTCTGTCTGACGCAGACTATGACCATGGCCCTGCTGGTCGCGATCGTGGCTCTCATATGAGCTTTTGTTACAAATGTGGCATGCAGGCCATGATTGTGGCCTGACAAGCTATGATAGTGGGTTGTTGTTTCTGCTCGAATGTCCCCAAAACTCCTCTGTTCTTCGATGTTGACCCTGAAACACTAACAAACACATCAAGGTACTTTAAAAACATAATATTTAAGCTAAAAAGCTTGTACTAACCCTTAAAACATGTAAAACATAAATAAGTCGCAAACTAACACAATTTTAGCCTAAACACATACTAAATGATTGAATTAATGGCTAAACACATATCAAACCATACCCTAAAAGACGATGTAATCTACACTTATCAACATCCCTGCACTTAAATGTTTGTTTGTCCTCAAGCAAACAAAACAAAAACAACACAAAATCACACAGCACACAATGTAAAGATGAGATAATGGCCACAACTTTGTGAAATAAATTTAACCTTAAACATAATTATTCAAGTTGTTCCAAATCATTAATATGAAAAATTCACGTCTAGGAGTTCTGGACTAAATATAAATATTAATCAAAACTTAAATGTCAAATTTATTTGCCCCTTTTAATTGTACACACACATTAATAATTATTTGTTCATTCAAGCTTTGTAATTGTAAATCCTAAGTTTGTTTTCATAAAAAGTTAAGATACTTACAAGTTTGGTAAGTTTTAGTTAGAAAACAAAATTTTTATTACTTTTTGTGATATGGACCTAGTCTTTTTACATAGAGGCAAACATTGGTAATGACTATCATTCCGGTTACTTGACCAAGTCATGTTTTTATTAAATTGCTTAGTTAGAATGTCATTATGGCCTTTTGACATGAAGGCACACAATTGTGATGCATATCGATCCAGTTACTCAACTACATCACGTTCTCAACTGGCTACTAGCTTTATTCATAACTCGAAGGCCAGTGGAATAGTTATTTATTTAAAAAAATTACAAACACACATTTTTTAATGCCTACCTTGTTGCTTTAGCTACTCATTTTCTTGAAAAAATACTAGCTAAGCTACTTAGTCGAAAGACCTAAAATTATGAATGAATGTCACAACTTATAGGGTGATAAACTAACACTAAATCCTAATTAACGTGCATATTTTAGCCAAGGAATACAGATCACTAATTTTGTTAGCTAATGACTCTTCATAACCTAATAGATTATGTTCAAAATTAAATCAATTTCATTCCATCTAAGCCATCGATACATTCACACAATTCACAATATGCAACCTAAACATACTATCATACAATATGCAAAATTCACACTCAAGGTAAAGCACACAACCCTCCCCACACTTCAACAACACATTGTCCTTAATGTAAGAAGGAGAAAAACAAACACATATGGAAGGAAGTACAAAAAATAAAACAAAACAAAAACTAAAGTTAAAAGAAAAGGGTTAGAAACTAAACCTTATGGTGATGGAGGCAGGGATGGTGTCGAAGGTGGCAATTGTATGCCTTGAGCCTCAAAGTATTGATGAATCCGACGTATATTCTGGCTTTGAGGTTATTGTGTACGAGCCATCTCCTTCATCCTTTTAGAGTTCTTCGCAAGTGTGTCAGTTATTGCTTTGGTGTTGGCAGAGATTGTATCGAGCACTTTCTTCCAACCAAGCTTTTTTGTGTCATCTTCCTCTTTGAACTCCTTGCTAGTCGAGTCTTCTTTTGCCTGCCTGCTGAGGTGGCGCTGTGCTAGAACTTGCCTGACTGGCCTTGATCTTCATATGAGTCTTTTGGCTGATGTCCCAGAGTTCCATGTTATGGGACATTCGGATTTCAACACGTTATAAGTGATGGTGATTTAGCAAATCAGGGAGGTAGATAGTTAGACAACTACAACCCACACTATAGTACTCAGCAATGGCAAAAACCAAGTACCACATACCCAAATTATTGCTCCTTTTACGTAGACTCGTAACAATAGCATTCAGCATATGTGTGAAGGTGCGCACTGAGATGCTATGATCCAGACAGCACAACAAAAAAAGTTCCTTCATTGAGCACTTGTTAGTTTTTGATTTGTCAAAAACCATTTGACACATAAATTTATGTAACAATAAGTGCTCACCGATTCGTATAATGCTGTTATGGGCATTCTTGACATCGAACGGTTCCAACCTAGTAAACTCATTTAGAGAAACAGCAAATATCATATATGATTTCAGTGTTCAGCTCATAAGGTTGTTCCCGCAACCTAAACCACATTCCTTAGGGTTACTGGGTTCGAAATGAAGGGAAGTGAAGAATTCAAGGGTGAGCTCCTGGTAGACAGGATATTGGAAGTGTATAAAATTACTCTACTGAATTCTTTCTACTAAATTCTCTATCCTATCTCGCAATTCTAGCCTATCAAGCATATCAAAATTAAAGTATTTCAGGGCTACTATCAATGTAACATTAAGGGATTAGAATCGAATACCTTCCTCCTTTGAGTAGATTAGGAAGAGTGCTCCAAAATCTACTGCCTTGTCCCTTTACCCTCGACCCGAGACTTGATTTCTTCCCGATGATTGGTTGCACTTTGCTGACTGCTTAATGTGCAGCATAATGGATAGCAAGTAGGTGGAAGTTGGAATAAAGTTTTGATTTGGAAGTTGGCTAGAGAGAAGTAAGAGAATTTGGAGGTTCTAAACTTAGAGAGATAAAGTTAAAATGAAAGTGAGTGAAAAAGTTAAGTAGGAAATGAATATATAGGTGAAGGAAGGGTAAAATGATAAAAATTTCAATTAGAAATGACGTGGACATATTTACCCTGCCACAAGCCATGAGTGTGGCATGTTAGGCCACAATCGTGACTTGCCATAAATTTACCCATTTTTTATTTTTTTGTCTTTCGTCCTTATGCACACCCTTCGAGATCCTTTCCTAACTTCTTTTTAGCACTATCACCTCATTATACTTTCCTTCCCGATCATCTTTATCAAAAATTAAGGCCCTACTCTTCCACGATATTTATTTGGAAATGGTACAACCTAACTATATAATTCAAACTATCTAAAATCATCAACTAACTGGTAATTTAAAAACCATGGGTTGCCTCCCATGCAATGCTTCTTTTAACGTCATTAACTTGATGCTCTTGTTTGCTCAAAGGTGTTTAAGAAAGTTCTTCGGTGGTGACTCGGTTGTCAATCTCATAAAATGCATGCGCCCCACTTAATTGCTTATACTATCACTTTCTTTTTCCAAATTCTTTCTTCTCCTTCTCTTGCGAGGCTTATTGTTTTCTAGAGAACAATTTCAATCATCATTCTTGTCTTTTTCTCCATCAAGATATGGTCTCCTCATGATGGCCACGGGTTGGAGAGGACTTTTGTTATTCTTGGTTATGGTGAAAAATACTTATTCCTCTCCTATCCTTAAAATAAGCTCACCCCTATCTACATCAATAATTGATTGAGCAGTGGCCAAAAATGGCCGCCTGAGGATAATTGGGGTTTTTGTGTCTTCTTATATGTCTAGTATGCAAAATTCTGTGGGAAAAGTAAACTTTTCCACTCAAACATGTACATCATGAATGATACCCTCGGACAATGAATTGATTTATCTGCCGTTTTTTCCAATATCTTAGTGGGGACTATCTCACTGAACCCCATCTTCTAAAATAAGGCATACGACATCACATTTATGCTGACTCCTAAATTAGTGAAAGCTCTCTCTATTTTGACACACTTAATAATGCAAGGGATATAAAAATCCCCTAAATCCTCCTTCTTTGGTGGTGTCATCAATTTCTTTTCTTCCTCCAATTCCTTTTCCACCTTTCCTTTTATTAATTCCATCAGTTTAAGTCATGCTTTCAGTTGCTCGATCATGTCTACCATTTCATTCAGCTCAGTTTCCTTCGATTTTCTCATGGCTTTAATCGGGAATGGAAATGGGGATTGATAATTTTTCATCTCAAGCAAATTGTACCTTGCTAATGGAGAGTCTTCCTTATTTTGTTGCACCCCTACTTTCCCTTTGTCCTTGAATGAGTTTGGCTTTCATTGTTCCAGAATGGGGTAGGGAATCTTATGTTGATGCATCTAGGTTGTTTGTAATTCTGGTTCACTTTGAAAAACATTCTTATCAACCTTGTTCTTGTCCTTCCTTTCATTGTCTTCAATTTGGTGTGATTCCTCCTCAGTTGTTTGTGTAACAACTATGAATCATTCTTTCGGATTGGACTCAGTGTTATTTAGAAAGGTTCCTACATTTTAGGTCGCTATTGCTTATGCCAATTAACCTATTTAGACCTATAGGTTATGTATCTAGGAGGCATGATTCTTTGTAACTTGCTCAAATTTTCCTTTTAGCCTTTTATATGCATCCACCATACCTCCAATTTTGTCTAAAATTTTATCCAATTTGGATTCCATTCAACTCAATTTATCTTGCTAGAACTTGGTGGTCTTCAAGGTCTGAGCTATCATTTAGCGTTGTTTGACTAAGAGAAGTTTGGGTGATTTTTCCATCCAGGGTTGTATATGTTGGAGTAGGATTGTTTCCCCCTCCTCAATCGTATTGAGTTCCCATGCTTGCTTTGATCCATTATCCTTCATTAAGAAGCAATCTACTGTATCATGATCCATTTGCCCATAGAGCTCACACTTCAGCTTAACAACTTTTACTGTATTTAAGGATGAAACCATTATGTTGTTTAGTTGTCGAGTTAAATTATCAATTTTAGATTGCATTTCTATCATTTGATCAACAAATACAACACCTTTTTGCTCACAGAGATTTGTAGGTTGTCTACTCTACTCATTCGTCCATAAACAGCCATTACTCCCCATTTCTTCTAATAGCTCTTCTACTTTCATCTATCGTCTTCCTCATAAGAGATCCTCCTGAAGCCACATCAATTGTGCATCTCGTATGTGGTGTTACACCGTTATAAAATGTTTGCAAAAGAAATTCTTTACGTATGTTATAGTGCGGACATTTTCTTTGCAGGTCTTTATATTGCTCCCATGCTTCATAAATCGATTCCCCATCGCCCTGCTAAAAGTTTTTGATCTCCTTAATAACCTTTGTATTCTTAGTAACGGGAAAATACTTATCTAAAAAGGCACGAACTTATTGGTCCCAAGTGGTGACACTATTTGGGTTGAGGGAATGGTGATAGGTGAGCATTAGTCTATGTTTTTCTATGTAATTGGCATGTGTTTTCTTACATATTTGTTGATTATTATTGTAGTTTAGGATTCATTTTGTATATTTTTGTTTAGTTTGATTTCCATTGTTGTTCTTTTATGTTTGATGTTAATT
>JAOTAY010004584.1:0-15567 GCA_025629805.1 Erythroxylum baracoense
CCATATAGTTCATGCTACATCCAATGACTACCGATTAAACGACCCATGATTAAATAGATCATAAGTAGTATCAAAACGTAGCAATCCTCATACAAGATAACTTTGATGACCTTAAGTTAAAGGATCACTTATATAATCATCACAATGAGAATTCCATAGACATACAAGTAATGTTCTAAATGAATTTTTCATATCGGGTCTATTCAGTGAACGTGTTCTTTAACAAGTACCTACACGTTTGTTTAAATGTCTCTATACTTTAGTCTATGAGATCGTCTACTTCCTTCATAAAGAAAAACAAAACGTGTGCTAGTCTTTTTACGTTCTATTAATGTTCAATCTTAATAGAACAATGACTAGGAACATTTAGGAATAATAAATAAATACAATATGAATCTCATATTATATTCTCATTATAATTTCATTTGCAATGTACAATTATTTCATGGATTTTATCATATATATATAAATATGTACAAAATAAATAATGCCTTTAAATAATTTGTCACTAAACTACAACCAATGTGATTGACTGTAGGGCATAAATCATCACTGATAAGACGGGAAAAACATACCACTATGTAGATACCCGAAGCCATGTTCTACCAAAAACAAAAGGAAGCTAAACTTGAAATATTATGACAGGCCTCGATGACAACGTAATTTATTACCGAGCTAACAAAATATGTTGTTTAAACAGGAAGAACCAAAAGAAGATACAGAGGGTACGTAGCAATATTTCCTGGTGTTCCTGAAGCCTGAGTAATGCCTAACGTTGTTGAACTTGAAAGATAGAGTGAATCAATCATAGAAATACTCGGTCGCATCTGTTTTTGTTTTCCATTTTCCTAGGAAACCAAATAAATATTTTGCTCTTAGAATGTCAGGAACTCAAGATTCTTTCCTTTTCCTATTTCTATTATTTTATGAAGAATGCGCATATTCGATGATGTCAGGACTACAGTCAATATATATATACTCATGATCATTAGTTACGAATTAGATACATTAGATCCTAGTTATAGATTTAAATTTTAATTACTTTTTTAGCTATTTAATACAGAGTCTCCAATTCATGCGTTGGAAATGTGTGTGTATGATTATATAATTATGCCTTGCTTCTCGTAAAGAATCCAGTAAATCAAGGGTAGATTAGTACATCCTCCAATTTTTCTTCGGCAATTTACCGAAAGTTTTATATAAAGTAACATCAAATTGTTAGTATTTTCTTTATCATCTACTAGACCGTAACTGAACCTGTCCATGATGAGTTAGCAGCATATGTACGTAGCATAATGAAATTGCATTTTTGTAAGCTACTTGCAACATACTCTTTTTATCTCTGGCAGCAATGTCCAATGGGGCACCGCCTAGAGAATGATGGTTGTATGTCCTGACAGCTGGCATCTTGCTGGTGGCTAGAAACTAATGCTCTGGCATTTTGGCCTCTGATTTTCCTTTGTCTTGTCTTGTTTGCTTTTCCTTTTTTTGTTTCCAATCTTTCTAATGCATGTTTAAATTCGGCCACGAAACAGTAAGGAGTTATAGATATATATTTATGTATGTATATAATTGGAATTGAGAAAAATGGGGCACTTTACTCACCGATGTCTCTGTTCTTATATATATTCGTATATATCCAATTTAACATAAAAATATTACCTGGATTGTTAAGACACACAGATTCTTTCTTTTTCCTTTTAACAAAAATCTTCGCAACTTTCTAGGGTTGGAATTTAGGCCGGAGCTTGGCTTGGGTCGTGTATATGACCGTATAAGTCATTGATAACGAATTATGATTATGAATAACATATACATTCAATTATAATTATATTATTCAATATTTTAATTATGATTATGAATAACATATATATCTATGTGTTGATTGTTTCATATAGATGAGCATATTCTTTCACTAACTTAAAGTCAATTGAAAAGTGAAGTTTGGAATCACTTTAATAAGACCAGATCAATGGATGAAGTAGAAAAGGCCGAATGTAAGTATTATCAGAAGATGTTGGTCGAGAGTTCAAAAGGTAGAACCTCCTATTTAAAGAGACATGTGGATTTGTGAGGTAGAAAATAGATATTATTAGGAAGTCAAACATTTTTGATAACCTTATGAGAGGGAAGAATGAAATGACTGCAACATCTTTTAACAGCACCAAATCAAAGTTTTTGATAGCTTATATGGTAATTGGTGATGAACATACACTATTTATAGTTGATAGCAAAAGATTTAGGATGTTTCTCACCTCACTGCAACCGACCCTTAAGATCCAAATTCGGAGTATGTTGAGAAGGATATGATGAAGATATACGATGATAAGAAGAAAGAAATTTTAAGATCATTGTCGAGTATTGAAGGATGAATTGTCATTACAACACACATACGGATAGTTGATAATCAAAAGAAGAGTTATATAGTGTTTATATTAAATTACGTTGACAATGACTAGACTCTACGTAATAAAATTTTGAAGTAATTTATATTCTTTATTAAATTTTACTTTTTGGCTATGTTATGATTGATGTTAGTCATATTTGTACATAGTAGGTTCATTTATGTGCTAGCATCACAAACAAGCAACAAGTTGGCAACTGTGTTAGAAGAATGTTTGATCGATTTTAATATTAACACCAAATTATCTACCATAATTGAAAAGTTGAAAAATAAGATATAGGTCGGGAGCTTATTAGATGGTGGAAGGTTATTCCATACACGTTTTTTGTGCATATTCTGAATTTGATTGTGAATGATAGATTGGATATGATAAAGGAAGCAATAGATTTGATTTGGAATAAATAGTATATTGGAGTGTAACACCTAAAAGAGTTGAGAAATTTAAAGAAACTGCATGACTACTATGCATTTCGAGTATGAAAATGTTGGTTTTGGATTGTTCAAATAGATGGAGCTCAACCCTCAAAATGTTGAAGTCAACAATCTAATATGTTGATATGTTTACCAGACTGAGACAAAAAGATTCTCAGTACACTTGCAGGCCTATAGAAGACCAATGGGAGTTGGCTAGAGAACTTTGTATGACGTTGGAATTATTCTATAATGCAACTGAATTGTTCTCAGGAACAAAGTATGCAACTTCGTACTTTTGTGTTTAGCACTATGTGTGAGATAAAGAAAGCTTTATTTGATTGGATGTTTGATTCCAACGAGGTTATTTGAGTTATGGCAAAGCAAATGATGGAGAAACTGAATTCTTATCAGGATATGCTTGGACAAATTATTACGGTCTTATCTGTATTGAACCCGAGATACAAAATAGAGAGGATTAATTTTATGTATAATGTATTGTATGGTGATCGAGCTCAAGAGCATGTAGATGTCATTAAATAATTCTGGTATGATTTGTTTAATGATTATTAACTTAGAATGGACAAAATTTATGATCAAGATCGTAGTAGTTCAAGTTGTTTAGCTTTTTTAGTTTCAGTTTCGAGCCCATCTTCTAAGAGCATTTTGTTACTTTCACTTGCTAAACTTATGAAAGAAAAAGGGGCTACAACTTCATACAATATGATAGATAAATATTTGATGGAAGATTTTTTGGATGAAGTTGAAGGTGTGCAGTTCGATGTATTATTATGGTGGAAGAGTTGTGAAAATAATTTTCTGATCATACAAGTAATTATACAAGACCTTTTAGCAATTCCATCATATACAATTGCTTTAGAGTCTGCTTTTAGCACTAGTTATCAGGTTATTAGTCCCCATCATGCATGACCTCATCCTCGTACTATGGAAGCCTTTAAGTATACCCAAAGTTAGTTATATGATCAAGATATCGAGGATAAATTCTTTTTTTATATATATAAATTTCATCTATTTTTTATACTATCTTACCTTATAATTTTTTTCTTAATTTGTACATTAATACAACCACTGGTACTAATGTGGAGGTGATTAGTCATATTCATCAATCAAGTTGACATTTTTTGATAAAATATTAGAAGATAAGGTATATTTAATTATTTATTAATTATTATCATGTCCTTAATATTCTTTTAATATTATTAATATTACATTACTAAATATAATCTTTCTAAAAAGGAAGAGTTGATGCAAACTATTGATGATCCTGACTATTACGATTAGTTGTTCCCTCAGTCTATTTAACCTCTACTCTTTCTAGTCTCCAATTTCAGTCATGATTTTATCTTAATTTTTTGTAAATTGTATCATTTAAGAATTTTGGATAATCATTTTTTGTAAATTATGTCATCAATTTATGATTTTTATTCATTATGATCTACAATATTTCGATTTTTATTAATCAATTGAAATTTATAACTTAAACTAATTGAATTGATCAATTTAATTATAAATTTTCTTTGATTTACTACAATTCTATCCTTCTTCATTAGTGATTATAGATTTCTCCTAATCATTTGATCAATAAAGTGATTTTAGTGATTTTATATGTTAATTTATTTTAAAACCTCAATTTTTATTAACCAATTGAAATTCATAACTTAAATTAATATAATTAATTACTTTATTTATAATCTTTTACTTTTATTTCCTACAATCATATCCTCCTACATTAATAAAATTAGATTTATCTTATTCATTTAATCGATATATATACATTTCATATACTCATTTATTATAAAATCTCAATTTTTATTAATATATTAAAATTCGTAACCTTAATTAATTGAATTGGTCACTTTAATTATAATTTTTCTTTCATTTCCTATAATCTTATCCTCATTAATTAATTAATTAATTAATTTTCATCTTTTTCATTTGATCAATATATGTACGTTTCATATATTTATTTATTATAAATCTCAATTTTTATTAATTAATTTAAATTTGTAACTTTAATTAACTGAATTGATCACATTAATTATAAATCTTTATTTCATTTCCTATAATCATATCATCCTTCATCGATGAATTTAGTTTCATCATAATCATTTGATCAGTATATGCACGTTTTATATGTACATTTACTATAAAATCTCAATTTTTATTAATTAATTGAAATTTGTAACTTTAATTAATCACTTTAATTTTAATCTTTTTCTTTCATTTCCTACAATTCTATCCTCCTACATTAATGAAATTAGATTCACCATATTAATTTGATCAAAATATGTAGGTTTTATATATTCATTTATTATAAAATCTCAATTTTTATCAATATATTAAAAATTGTAATTTTAATTAATTGAATTGATCACTTTAATCGTATTCTTTTTCTTTCATGTACTATAATCTTATCGTCCTCTATTAATCAATTTAGTTTCATTTTTTCATTTGATCCATATATGTACATTTCATATATTTGTTTATTATAAAATCTCAATTTTTATTAAGCATTTGAAATTTGTAACTTTAATTAATTGAATTGATCACTTTAATTATAATCTTTTTCTTTCATGTCATATAAACCTATCTTCCTTTATTAATGAATTTAGTTTCATCTTAATCATATGATCAATATATGTACATTATATATATTTTTATCATAAAATCTTAATTTTTATTAATCAAATGAGATCACTTTAATTATAATCTTTTTCTTTCATTTCCTATAACCATGTTCTCCTTCATTAATGAATTTGGATTCATCTTATTGATCAATATATGTACCTTTAATGTATTCATTGATTATAAAATCTCAATTTTTATTAATCAATTAAAATTCGTAATTTCAATTAATTGAATTGATCACTTTAATTATAGTATTTTTCTTTCATTTTCGATAATCATATCCTCCTTCATAAATGAATTTTATTTCATATTTTTCATTTGATCAATATATGTACGTTTTATATGTTCATTAATTATAAAATCTCAATTTCTTGAAATTTGTAACTTCAATTAAAAGAATTGATCACTTTAATTATAATCTTTTTCTTTCATTTCCTATAACACTTTCATTAATAAATTTAGTTTTATCTTATTCATTTTATCAATATATGTACCTTTTATATATTCATTCATTATGAAATTTTAATTTTTATTAATCAATTCAAATTTGTGACTTCAATTAATTGAATTGACAACTTTAATTATTGTTTTTTCAATTTCTATAATCTTAGCCTCCTTCATTAATGAATTTAGTTTCAACTGAATTATTTGATCAATATGTACGTTTTATATGCTCATTTATTGGAAAAATGCAATTTTTATTAATTAATTGAAATTCGTAACTTCAATTAATTGAATTGATCACTTTAATTATACCTTTTTTCTTTCATTTCTTGTTGTCCTATCATTCTTCATTAATGAATTTAGTTTCATCTTTTCCATTTGATCAATATCTATACATTTTGTATATTTATTATAAAATCACAAATTTTATTAACCAATTGAAATTCATAACTTCAATTAATTGAATTGATTACTTTAATTATATTCTTTTTGTTTCTTTTCCTATAATTATATCCTCCTTCATTAATGAATTTAGTTTCATCTTAATCATTTGAACAACATGTGTACATTTAATTTATTCATTCATTATAAAATCTTAGTTTTCACTAATCGATTGAAATTCATAACTTCAATTAATCGAATTGATCACTTTAATTATAATCTTTTTCTTTCATTTTTATAATCATATTCGCCTTCATTAATTAATTTGGTTTCATCTTATTCATTTTGTCATTATATGTACCTTTTATATATTCATTCATTATGAAATCTTAATTTTTATTAACTAATTGAAATTTGTAACTTCAATTAATTGAATTAATCACTTTAATTATAATTTTTTATTTTCTATAATCTTATCCTCTTTCATTAATGAATTTAGTTTCATCTTACTTATTTGATCAATATATGTACGTTTTATATATTAATTTATTGTAAAATGTCAATTTTCATTAATCAGTTGAAATTGGTAACTTCAATTAATTGAATTGATCAATTTAATTATATTTTTTTCTTTCATTTCATGTTATCCTATCCTGCTTCATTTCTAAATTTAGTTACATCTTGTCTATGTGATCAATATGTGTACATTTTATATATTTATTTATTATAAAATCTTAATTTTTATTAATCAATTGAAATTCATAACGTCACTTAAATGAATTGATTACTTTAATTATAATCTTTTTCTTTTATTTTCTATAATCGTATCTTCCTTCATTAATGAATTTAGTTTCATCTTAATCATTTGAACAATATATTTACGTTTAATATATTCATTCATTATAAAATCTCAATTTTCATTAATTGATTGAAATTCGTAACTTCAATTAATCGAATTGATCACTTTAATTATAACTTTTTTCTTGCATTTCCTATTACCATATCATATCCCCCTTTATTAATGAATTTGGTTTCCTCTTATTCATTTTGTTGATATATGTACCGTTTATATATTGATGAAATCTTAATTTTTATTAGTCAATTGAAATTCATAATTTCAATTAATTGTATTGATCACTTTAATTATAATCTTTTTTCATTTTCTATAATCGTATCCTTCTTCATTAATAAATTTAGTTTCATCTTATTAATTTGATCAATATATTTACATGTTATGTATTCATTTATACAAAATCTCAATTTTTATTATTCAATTAAAATTTGTAACTTGTATTAATTGAATAGATCACTTTAATTATAATTTTCTTTTATTTTTATAATCTTATCCTCCTTCAATAATAACTTTAATTTAATAAAAATTAATTAAAATTTTTAATTAAAAAAGTTCTATTAAAATTTTCAAAAAAATAAAAGAGGTTCTTCCCTCTCTACAACTAAGGTCTAGATCTTGAGTTAGACTACTACAATAGAAGGGACTTTTAGTGACCAAAAAATTCGTCACTAAAAGTCCCAAAATCATTGCTAATAGTCATTATAGGCAACTTTTTTTCCTATTCATTGCTAATTATGTTTTACAATGCTTTATTTTCGTAGCGAAAAAATATGTATGAAGTTTTGGTAAATCGTCATCAATAACTTTTGGCTACACTTTTTTTCATGGCTAAATATTATTAGCTACATTTTCAAAAACATAGCCAAAAGTTTTAAGCTATGTTTTGGAAAATGGAATCAAATGTTTTTAGCTACGTTTTTGTAAAATATAATCAAGATTTTAATATAAATTATAATTAAATGTTATATCATGTTAATTATCATTATTTGTGACATTTTTAATCCATATTAATGTATATGATATTTAGATTTTTTATTGTTAGTTTATTATACAAAAATAATTGATAATTTGAAGCATTATATATAAAAAGTAAAATATCATTAAATTATACCAACAAAAAGAATATTCTTCATATACAACATTTTAATTACAACTTTAACAATTCTTATAAACAAAATAATAAATAAAAAGACCGATACATAAATTATAAATGTTGAGATTACAAAAAATTACAATGTAATTGGGAGAACTCGCTAGGCTTATCCATCTGGATAAGACCAACTTCATGCCTCAGTTATCACATATGAAAGAACATAACTCAATTTATAATCTCATAGAACATAACTCAATTTACAATCTCATTGCGTTGCCGGCAAAAATTATAGTATTTTGTGAACAAAAGTGAATAAGTTATAAAAAAAATAAAGAATATAACCCATTTTGAATTAAGAACTCAATTTATAATCTCGTTGTTGACTTGAAACTTATTACACCCACTAGAAAAAGAAAAATTAAAGATATATGGACTGTACAAAAGGAGATAAGAGTTAACATGACTATTGGCATTCAATGCACAGCAAATATTGATTTCACACAACTTTCTTTGGTGAAGGATTCTGAGAATTAAGTTATCTTCTTAAAGGAGATGTTTACATCAAGAAATTAATGGAATTTTAAAAGTTTATTTGAAAAGACAAGCAGCAACAGTAGCTAACCATATACATACCAATAACTCATAATTCTTCTTTCTTTCTTTCTCGGTATGTCATTTATCAAACTAATAGCTAATAGTTGAGCATTGGTGTGTATTTTTCTAAGTATTTGACATGTGTTTCTTGCATAATAGGTTGTTATTGTTGTGTTTTAGGATTTATTTTATATGTTTTTGTTTAGTTTGATCTTTATGGTTATTCTTTTATGTTTGATGTTGATTTAGGATAAGAATTGATCATTTTGATGTAGGAATTGAGGGTGGCCACCTTTACGATTAAGCTAGAGACCAAGAGAGGAGAAAAGAAGTGGAGGATTTAAAACACAAGAACCCACGATCATAGGATTCATGCCAATTCCCACGATCGTGGGATGTTTAGCTCGATGATAGACGCAAGTTTGATTTATTTTTAGGCTTTTGCGACTATATAAGGTTACAAACCCCTAGGACCAAAGGGAGGATAAGTGGAGACTTGCCTCCTTGAGTAAAAACATAGGTTTAGAGTCTTGAGAGAGGTAGAGAATTAAGGTTTTTCATTCACAATTGGGAAAAGATCATACCAATGTTGGATTTTCCAGATTCGGGCAAAAAAGAGGAAGAGTTTGATTCATTTAGTTTTTGTTCCTTTTTTTACTCTTTTAGCATTTGCATGATGGATTATTTGATTGTTGGGGATGTTAGTAACATCACGAGTGGCTAATTTTTTTAGTAGATGTTACTTTTAAACTTCTTGTTGAACTCTTATTTTATTGATTTGAATGAATGATGTTTTTAACGAATGATGTACTTATACCTTGCAATATATTGAGAGATTGAGTTGGGTAATTTGTACAGGGTTGTACTCTATAAACCTACATTCATCAAGTTAATTTATTAGTTAGAGAGAGATCTTGGATAATTAGTTGATCACCCATAAGATAACTTAGTAACTAGTTGAATTAGTGGATTTTATAGATTGAGAGATTGTTTAATAATCTCCATTTAATTTGGCTAGGGACAATTAATTACACCTTGAGAGAGAGTAGTTAATACATTAGGACATCTTAGGTGAGACACAATTCAATTAACAAAATAGGAGGGAGATAAGATAGGGGAAAAGTGATCTCTGATTGTTAAAATCTTGAATTCCAAGTTTCTGCATTTTTACGTTATCATTTGTGCATTGTTAGTTGTTTAATTTAATTTAATTTTTTAGTTTATTTCCATAAAAAATTTATTTCTTAAACAAAGATCAATCTGAATTAAGCGGTGCCTAAGCACAATTCTTATGGGATCGACATCCACTTTTTACTACAAGTCACAACTTGTATACTTGTTTTGAGCGTAAAACTAGTTGTTGTTTCGCAATCAACAAGTTTTTGATGCCATTATCGAGGATTGATTGCTTAACATCTTGTTTAGTTTAGGTTACTTGGATTTAATAGTTTCTAATACTTTTCCTTGTGTATTTGTAGGTGCATGAACATAAGGAGCACGCGAAGATCGACTGAATTTAATTACTAAGAGTTATCCGATATCACTAAGACACAAATAAGAGTTACGAAGAGTGAAACACCAAGACATTGTACTAAGAAATATGGCAGAAGAAGGAGGAGTTGAGAGGACATTGATGGACTTTATGAGGCTAGGTTTCAGTCCTCAAAGAGTTTCGAGGCCAGCGATTCAAGCTAATAATTTTGAGATCAAGCCGACACTCCTTAATATACTTCAAAGTAGTGTACAATTTTATGAGCTGTCCAATAAAGATCCCAACACCTATATTGCAAATTATTTAGAGATCTGTGACACCTTCCAGTTTAATATAATGTCTGATGGTATAGTGAAGTTGCGGTTGTTTTCTCTCACTTTGAGAGATTGGGCGAATGCGTGGTGTAACTCGCTCAGTTCAGGGCAGATCACTACTTGGGAACAACTAGCCTAAGTATTCCTTGCTAAATACTTCCTATTGACCAAGACAACAAGGATCATAAAGGAAATCACAAATTTTCAACAGAGTGATGGGAAGTTTTTATATGAAACCTAGGAGAGGTTTAAAGAATTACAAAGAAGCTGTCCCTACCACAACCTTCAGAGGGAGTTCTTGTTGCAGGCATTCTACAATGGTGTAAATCAGAACACAAGAGGAACTATAGATGCAACTATTTGAGGTTCTTTGATGAGAAAGACTATTAATGCAGCTCATAACCTTTTGGAAGAGTTGACGAGCAATAGTTACATGTGGTCAAATGAGAGGAGTAGATAGGGGCAAAAAGAGCAAAAAGGTATGATCCCGATTGACTTCGTTTTAACTTTACAGGCACAAATCACAACCCTTACTAAGTAGTTGAGCAACATACAAGGAGCACCTTCATCTACGGCCAAAGCTATACAATTACAATGTGAGTTATGTAGGTAAAACAACCATGGCTTAACTAAATGTTTCTTGTTGGGAGCCAATGGTACAGAATAGGTAAATTACTTGGGCCAACCACAAAGAGGTAATAATCTATACTCTAATACTTACAATATGGGGTGGAAAAACCACCCAAATTTCTTTTGGAGTGCTAACAATACAGGTGACTAAGTAAGACCGCAAGGACCTCCTGGATTTCAGTAAGACCGACTTGGATTTATGGAGAGCAAAATGGACAAGCTAGTAGATTTTTTAGAATCCAAACTGGCCATCAAGAAGAGAACCAAAAAAGGATGTTTTTGAGCCAGGAGGAAAGTGAAAAGAGGATGGAGGCAAAGTTTGATTAGATTGCAAAGAACTATGCCTTATCAATCCACAATTTGGAGGTTTAGGTAGGTCAACTTACTAATGATTTATTTTCTAGAAGTGCAGGTAGCCTATCGAGCAATATTGAGGCCAACCTAAGGAAAAAACTCAAGCTATTACACTTCGAAGTGGTAAGCAGGTGGAGGAACCAAGTGCGCCAAAGGATAGCCAAGAAAAAAGGAAAAACAAGGAGATAGAAGAAGAGAAAGAAGAAGAAAGGCCTTATGTACCACTACCACCCTACAAGCCTAAACTTCCGTATCCACAAAGGGTGTGAAAACATCAAGTAGATACTCAGTTCTCCAAGTTTTTGGAGAAACTGAAGAATCTGTAGATTAACTTGTTATTGTTGGAAGTCTTGGAGTGCATGCACAAGTATGCGAAGTTTCTTAAGAACATACTCACACTCAAATGCACTTGGGAAGACAATCAGATGATAACTTTAACAAAAAATTGTAGTTAGATCATATTAAGCCAAATGCCTTCAAAATTACAAGATCCAGGGAGTTTTACTATTCTATATGTTGTTGGTGACTTTGAATTTTCTAAATGCTTATATGATTTAGGTGTAGGTATTAACTTGATGCCTTTGTTTGTTTTTATGAAATTGGGACTAGGAGAGGTCAAGTCAACATCCATGCCAATTTGACTTGCGGATCAATCCATCAAGAGGCCATTTAGAGTTGTAGAAGATGTTTGGTTAAAGTGGACAAATTTATCATTCTTGTTGATTTTGTTTTTGGGTTTTGAAGCTGATAAAAATTGTCTGTTGATTTTGGGTAGGCCTTTTATGAATACTAGTAGGGCATTAGTTGATGTGCATGAAGTAAAACTTGTGTTGAGAATTGGTGATGAACAGGTTGAATTTAATATGTCAAAATCTTTGAAGAAACCGATGGATGGTAATGTGTGTATGAAAATTGATGTTGTGGATGAGTGTGTGAAGGAGGTTAAAGAGGAAGTGGATGAAGTTATTGAAGTGCACAGGGATGAGAGTGTGAAAGAGGAGGAATTATGTGAGGAAGTTGGCCTAGAGAAGTTGGAGAGAACATATACATCCAATCCACCTTCCATTATTAATCCTCCCCTTCTATTAGGACTATCACAGGATGGAGACTGTGTATTAATTACCGGAAGCTCAATTTGGCTACCAAGAAAGATTATTTCCCTTTACCTTTTGTGGACCAAATGATTGAGAGGGTGGATGGACATTCTTTTTACTATTTTCTTGATGAATATTCAGGGTATAATCAAGTGTTTATATACCCGGAAGACTAAGAGAAGACCACTTTCACTTGCCTTTATGGGACTTTCGCTTATCGGATGATGCCTTTTGATTTATGCAATACACCTGCTACATTCCAAAGGTGCATGATGGCCATATTTGTGGACATAAATGAAAACCTTATGGAGGTATTTATGGATGACTTTTTTGTCTCTGGAGATTCTTTTGATCATTGCTTGTTTAATTTAGACAAAGTGCTTCAAATTGAGGAGTCTCATCTAGTCTTAAATTGGGAGAAGTGTCATTTCATGGTCCAAGAGGGAATTGTATTAAGCCATAACATCTCATGCAAGGGAATTGAAGTAGATCGAGCTAAGACTGAAGTGATTGAAAAGTTACCACCTCCCACCAACATCAAGGGTATTCGAGCTTTTCTTGTTCATGTAGGGTTCTACAGATGGTTCATCAAAGATTTTTCTCTTATTACTAGACCCTTGACTCATTTATTAGTTAAATACATGCCTTTTGCGTTTGATGATGATTATTTAGATTCTTTTAACAAGTTGAAGAAGACAATTACAATAACACCTATTTTGATGTCGCCATATTGATCTCTTCCCTTCAAGATTATGTGTGATGCAAGTGACCATGCTATTGGTTGTGTACTTGGCTAGTAAAAGGAGAAGAGGTTGCATGCTATCTATTATATAAGCAAGACTTTGACGGGAGCACAACTAAACTACACGACTACTAAGAAGGAATTTCTTGCGGTGGTATTTGCATATGAGAAATTTCGTTCTTATCTTTTAGGCCCATAAGTTATTATTTTTATAGACCATGTGGCGTTACGTTATCTCTATGCCAAGAAAGATGCCAAGGCTACGCTCATCCGATGGGTACTTCTGCTCCAAGAATTCAACACTGAGATTAATGACAAAAAGTGAGCAGAAAATGTTGTAGCAGACCACCTATCACGACTTGAAAGGGTTACTGTAAAGAAATGGAAATCCAACACTGGTGCATTCCTAAAATCAAAATTGTTTTCATCCGTAAGAATTTTCTAATAATCATCCATATAAAAATCGTCATAATCATCCAAAACTTTAATGTTCAACAAATCAAAAAGAGCACGAATGATGGTATAATCAAGTTTATAAGCATGGCCACCTATCCTAAACCAGAATGTATCCATTTTAGGATTGTAACACATAGTGGTGAAAAATTCTACCATCATCATGGGATATATCGGAACATCACAACGAATTAACCGACCCCAACCAATATACGTAGCCAATCGTTCAATGTTACACCTTAATCTTAGAGTTTTTAACAGTTCAAAATCAAAGTACTTATGAGGCATTAATTCTCTATCCTTAAAATCCTGAAATTGCATACCTTCTTCTTCTGAAGAAATAGGGAATGGGGCATGAAAAGTGGCAGCCATATCTGGTTTACCTTATTCGAAGACTTAAAGGCGTAGTTGGTCGATCGATTTATGGGTTAAAAGCTTCTTTAGAGTCATTGAAGGAGAAAAACCTACAAAAATTAGCAAGAGAGAGGTGAGCACGTTTTTTAGAGAGAAAATCTTACCAAATCCTTGGATTCTTGATTGATTAACGTGAAATAAGTGTAAAGGATTGAAGAATGATAGAAGAAGTAGATAAAATACCAAGATTTGGGTGAAAGATGAAGGATTTGAGAGGTTTGGAGAGTGACTATCGTGTTTTGTAGAGAGAGAGAATGTGAAAATTTGAAGGATGAAAAAAGAAGAAAGAAGGGGGAATCTAAATTTTTTTAGTTGGGGTATCCCATAATAGTGGGAATCCCTTTCTTTCCCACAATTATAGGTTAAGGCTTTATAAAGATTCTAGAGAGCCTTCCCACGATTGTAGGAATCAACCTCATTCCCACGATCGTTAGTTAAGGCTCCAGAATGATTTTGTAGAGCCTTCCCATGGTCTTGGGAAACAAACACATTCTTACAATCATGGGTTACTACAACTTTCTCAACTTTTTATCCCTCTTCTAAGCTTAGCATGCATTCTCAACATTCAAGCAACCTACAAACACATCAAAATCATCTATCCAATAGTAAATTTGAGGAGAAAACGAGTTAAAACTTAAACACAATCCAAATAAACATCAAGCAAACTCAACCCAAACATAATCATAACCAAATAAATCAAGTAAACAAGTAAACAAACACAAACAAAAGAAAGGTAAACATGCTAAGTTTAGGTTTTTAGCTTGACCATTCCACAAGCATTCATGAAAAAGTGGAAGAAAGGAAAGAGATGACCCTTTCTTGTGAATATGTCCCTCCATAGTATGACTTGCATCTATGTCCTTACCTGTTTATTATTTATGCTGAAGAGCTATCTAGACTTATTCAAGCCAAGGAGGATCGAGGGGCTATTCATGGTGTCAAGATCGTTACAGAAGCTGCTGTCATTTTCCACTTATTCATTGCCGACGACAATGTCCTTTTCTTCAAAGCTCAGCTTAATGAAGCAAAGGCTATTAAGACATTATTGACAGAGTATGAGCAAGCTTCTGGACAGACGATTAACTTTAGTAAATCCTTGATTTCTTTTAGTCCTAATACGGATTTGGTGACAAAATCGGATATCTGTTCACTTCTGCAGATTCAGGAACAAGATAATCTTGGCAGTTATCTTGGCCTTCCAATGGCTATTGGTCGTAACAAGAAAGAAGTTTTCGGATACGTGAA
>JAOTAY010004604.1:0-15564 GCA_025629805.1 Erythroxylum baracoense
GCATGAGATGTGGTAATTTACCACATCTGGACCCGTTTCTCAGGTCCGACCCGTTCTCTGGAAACGGGATGTTACAACAATTGATGCTGCTTTAAGAGGATCACTGATGAGAAAGACTGTAAATAAAGCAGAAGAGTTGATAGAGGAGATGGCGAGTAATAGCTGCCTATAGACGAATGGGTGAAGTAGACAGACCACTTCTTTCCCAGAACAAAAAGGAATTGTAGCTATTGATCAAATGATGGAGATGTAGGCAAAAATTGATAACTTAACTCGACAACTCAACAACATGAAGGGTTTGTCCTCAGCTTCGATAAAATTTGTGCAACTAAAGTGTAAACTTTATGAACAGATGGACCATAATACAGTATATTGTTTCTTAATAAAGGATATCGATCCAGAGTAAGTTAATCATATGGGAGCTCAATATGGACAAGGAGGGGGAAATAATCCCTACTCCAACATATACAACCCTAGGTGGAAGAATCACCCAAACTTCTTATGGAAGAATAATGCTGGAGGATAGTTCAGACCTCAAGGATAACCAGGATTTCAACGAGATAAATCAAGCTTAAGGGAGTCCAAATTAGATAGGATTTTAGATAAAATTGGAGGCATAGAGGAATGCTCATAGGAGGTTTGGAAGCAAGTTCAAGCAAGTCACTAAGAACCTCTCCTCTTCAATACATAATCTGGAGGTCCAAGTAGGTCAACTAGTAGAGGCAATTTCAACTCGAAATACAAGAACCCTTCCAAACAATACCGAGTCTAATCCAAAGGAACAAATTTTGTCCATTACTCAGACCCAGGAAAAGAAATTCGAACATATGGAAGAAGATGGAGACAATGGAGAAGGACAACCAATTATGGAATTCCTTCCAAGCGAGCTCGTAATTAAGCCAATCGCGAAACCTCAACCTAAATTTCCATACCCTATTTTAGCTCAACGGAAGTCAATTTCAAGTAAGGTGACAAGGAACTCTAAGAAGGTTGAATTAAACAAGGTTAATGGTATAACAGAACAACTACAAACAAAGCTCACACTAAAGGAATCAATCAAGAAGAAGGTTAAGGAGCGTATAGCAGAAGAAAACCCTAATATAGCACTGAAATAAGAGGATCTAGTGGATTTTTACATTCCTTGCAGTATTAATGGATTTAAAATGGATCGGGCATTCACAAAAATAAGAGGATCGAGTAGATTTTTACATTCCTTGTAGTATTAATGGATTTAAAATAGATAGGGCATTCATAAATTTAGGAGCAAGTATTAATATGATGCCCTATACCTTCAGTTAGAAATTAGGGTTAAAAGAGTTAAAGCCGACTATGATGCTAGTGAAGACGGCGGACAGAACAGTTCATCGGCTGAAAGTTATTATTAAGGATGTGTAAGTAAAGATCGATATATTTACCTTCCCCATAAACTTCTATGTATTGGATATTGGAGAAGATGTGGAAACCCCTATGGTCCTTGGATGACCATTTTTGGCTACTGCTCACTCAATAATTGACGTTGACGGGGTGAACTAACTCTGAGGATCAGAGAGCACTGAATAACCTTCACTTTGTCGAAGAAAAATAATAGTTCTCACTTTCAGTTAGCACCAAAGAAGCCAAACCTCGAGGACAATAGGAAGACAATGAGGATCCTGGGAATGCATTTAGAAAGAACCGATTACGGAGGAGAAGAAGAAAGAAGGTGAAGCAGAAGGAAGGTGGAACCCAGGGCATGGTAACTCATGTGCAAATTGTAAGATCGATGACTGTGCTACTATTGTACGATTCATTTATACCAACTTGAGCACAAGAAAAGAGTCAAGCTACCGATGTTAAAAGAAGCACTGCATAGGAGGCAACCCATAGGTTGTTAATTCCATATTGTTTCTTTGATTTTAGATAGCTTGGATTCTATAATTAGGTTATTTCATTTGCAAATAAGGTCAGGAAGTTATAGGACTTCGACATCAGTTATATAATCGAGAAAGTAAGCAAAAAGGTAGGTGAAAGAGCTATAAAAGAGTTAAGAAGTGATATCGGGAATGAGGAGAAGGACAAAAGAAGAGAAAATTTGGAAATTGATGGAAATATTGTGGCCTGTGGTAGGGTAAACTTGTCCCACATGATTTTCAGTTTAAGATCTTTACCATTTTACCCTTCATTCACTTATATATTCATTTTTACTTCATTTTTTCACTCACTTTCATTTTTACTTTATCTCTCTAAGATTAGAACCTCTAAACACTCACTTCTCTCTAACCAACTTCCAAATTCCCATTTTATTCCAACCTTCACCTACTTGCAATGCACTATGCTGCGCATCAAGCAGTCAACAAAGCACAACCAATCATCGGAACAAAATCAAGTCTCGAGATAAGGACGCAGGAATAGGGAGCAGACTTTGAAGCACCCTCCTTTATCTATGCTGAGGAGGAAGGTATTCATTTGTAAGCCCTTAATGTTAAACAAATAGTGGTCTCGAAATATATTGATTTTGATACACTTGATAGGTTAGAATTATAGGATAGGGTAGAGAATCCATAAAAAGAATTTAGTGGATGAAGTTAAAAATATCCTATCTACCAGGAGCTCACACTCGAATTCTTCACTTCCCTTTATTATGAACCTAGTAACCCTAAGGAAATGAGGTTTAGGTTGTAGGGATGAGCTTATGAGCTAAACATTGAAATCATGTGTGATATTTATAGGATTACTGAATCTTCCATTGTCAATCAGTATGATGATTTTTATGCTTCTCACTATTGGAATGAGATCACTAGGATAGAGTGATTCAACGTTAAAAATACCCACAACTATATTATAAGAACCCACAAGCACTTGTTCTTGCATAAATTCATGTGTCAAATGGTTTTTGACAAATCAGAAACTAACAAGTGCTCAACAAAAAACTTTTTCTATTATGGTGCACAGACCACAACATCCCAGTGTACATCTCCACACATATGCTGAATGCTATTATTGTAACACTACATGAGAAGAGCATTAATTTGGGTATGAGGTACTTGATTTCTGCCATTCTTGAATACTATGGCGTGGATGGTAATCTCCTAACTGTCTACCTCCCTGATTTCCTAAATCACCATCATTTGTGGTGCGTTGACACTCTCCCATAACATTAAACTTCAGGATATTAACCAAAAGACTCGTGTGAAGATTAGGGCTAGTCAGGAGAGTTTGAACATAGCTCCGCGTCAGCAGGTAAAAGAGGACTCGACTAGTGAGGAGTCTGAGGCAGAAGAAGGCATAGATGAACCAAGTTGGAAGAAAGTGCTTGATACAATCTCCGGTAACACTAAGGTAATTACATATACACTTACGGAGAAATTTAGAAGGATGAAGGAGATGGCCCAAACATAATGACGTTAGAGATGGGATATATGATGTATTCATCGATACTTCAAGGCTTAAGTCGTCCAATTGCCACCTCTGACACCACCTCTACCTCCATCACCACGAGGCTTTGTTTCTAACCCTTTCCTTTTTAAACTTATTCTTTAGTTTTAGTTTTAGTTTTTATTTTATTTTATTTTATATTCTTCCTTCCATGTATGTTTGTTTTCTCTTTCTCATATTGAGGACAATGTGTTGTTCAAGTGTGGGAAGGGTTATGTGTTTTGTTTTGAGTGTGAATTTTGCACATTGTATGATAGTTTGTTAGGTTGCATATTAAGAATTGTGTGAATACGTCAATGGCTTAGATGGATTGAAATCGATTTAATTTTAAACATAATCTATTAGGTTGTGAGGAGTCATTAGCTCGTGAAATTAGTGATCTGGATTTTTGGCTAAATATGCAGGTTAGTTAGGATTTAGTATTAGTTTGTCACCCTTTAAATTGTCCGTTCATTCATAATTTTAGGTCTTTCGAATAAAGTAACTTTATTAGTATTTTTTTCATAGAAACGAGTAGCTAAATCAACAAGTTAGGCAATGAAAAAAATTTATGTTTTTGTTAATTTTAAATAAATAACTATTCCGCTGGCCTTTAGGTTATGAATAGAGCTAGTAGCTAGTTAAGAACGTGATGTAGCCGAGTAACCAGATCGACATGCATCACAAATGTGTGCCTCCGTATCAAAAAGTTATAATGACTTTCCAACTAAGTAGCTTAATAAAAACATGACTTAGTCAAGTAACTGGATCAAAATTCATCACTAATGTTTGCCCTCGAGTAAAAGACTAGGTTCATGTCCACAAAAATTAAGTAAAAAGTTAAAAATGTTTTATAATAAAAACCTACCGAACTTGTAAATAGCTTGACTTTTCATGAAAACATACCTAGTAGTGGTTATAGAGCATGAATGACCAACGAATTATTAATGTGTGTGTAAAATTGAAAAGGGTGAATAACTTGACGTTTGGGTCTCGATTAATATGTATAATTAATCCAGAGCCCCTAGACGCGAATTTTGCATGCTAATGATTTGCAATAACTTGAATGATTATGTTTAGAGTTAAATTTACTTCATTAAGTTGAAGCCATTGTCTCATTGCTGCATTATGTGCTTTGTGATTTAGTGTGTTTGTTGTTCTGTTTGTTTGAGGACAAGAAAATGTTTAAGTTTGGGGACGTTGATAAGTGTCAATTGCCTCGTGTTTTAGGGCATAGTTTGATATATGTTTAGCTGTTAATTTAATCATTTAGTATGTGTTTAGGTTAGAATTGTGTTAGATTGTTGATTATTTATGTTTTAAATGTTTTATGGGTTAGTACAAGTCTTTGAGCTTAAATATTATTTTTTGAGGTACTTTGATGTGTTTGCTAGTGTTTCAGAGTCAACATCATAGAACTGAACAGTTTTGGATACATTCGGGCCAAAAAAATAGCCACGATCCTAGCATGTCAAGCCATAATGCTGACATAAGCACCTGAGTTAGCCCATGATTGTGGCCTGCATGCTACGATCGTGATAGAAGGCTCAGATGTGGCCCACGATTGTGGCCTGTGTCTAGTAGACATGCAGACACCAAAAAATGTTAAGTTTTGAGGAATGTTTTAGACCTTTCGAACCCTAGAAAAAACCTATGGTTGCTCATAATAGAAAAGATACTTAAAGAACAAGAAAAAGAGGTAAAGAGAAGTTTTTGCATTAGCCATCTTAAGAAACCCTAGAGAAAATTCATTGAAAGATTGAGGAGGAGAAGAAGGAAGAGAAAAGAGAAGAAGAAGCTGACTCGACGTACTTCCCAGATAAGAAGTTTCCTGACGTCATTGCCTCCCATCATCCATTCAGATTGTATTTCCTATTTAATTTCAATTTTATTATCGTATGGAATTGGAATAAATAGTTGATGATAGAATCTAGAATGTTGATGATGTTCTGAAGTCACCTTCGAAGTTTTATTCTTGAATTAATGAAATATGATTATTTATGTTTTTATTGGATTTGTTGTGACTTAATTTTACGATTGCATAATTCGATAATAAACTGTGAGGGTGAATCAAATGAAAAATGATAAAATTGGGCTAACGAGAGTTAAGTGATTTAATAGAAATTAGAATTAAATTAAATCAGTAAATTGTGCGAAGAGAGATCATGAGTAGGTTTCCAATAGTTTATTAGAGAACTTCAGAACTAGTTAGAGTTTTAGATAGGTTGTAAATTGAGAGGTTGCAATGTCCATAATTTGATTAGGTTTATGATTTAGGGTTAATAGTTATAACTCAAGAGAGAGTAATCAACCCTAAGATCATCTAGAACCAACAATATATTAATTCGTAATCAATTAGGTTAACATTAAGGATAGGTAAAATTCTCTTTCTCTCAATTGTTCTTTAGGTTAATTCTTGGGTGTGTTGTAATTGCTTAGTAATTAGTATTTTCGTGATTGATTCTTAATTTTATTTTATTGATTAAATTGAATTTTCGTTTCAGCTAGCTGTATTTTGAATTTTTTGTATTTGATTATGGCCTTAGATTTTAGGATTAGATTATCCCTCCTCGTGGGATCGACCCTTAGGTACTACTCTAATGAACCGTGCGCTTGTAAATTATCAATGGTTTTTTATTAAAACTTACACACAACCAACACCTGATCAACATGGAAATGCCATGCTGCTAAACTAATAAAAACTTTATAACCAACTAGTAAAATATTTAAAACAAGCAGCTCTGAAGAGCTAATGGGTGTTGGTGATTTAAGTGTGAATCCTCACACCCTTGTAGCTAGTGATAAACAAAATCTAGAAGATGTAGATAATGCCATAAACACTAATAATCCTGAAGCAGACATAATTGTAACAAATCCTATTGTAGAGGAAAAAGCTAGTGAAACCCTTGTACCTGTAATGACATTCACAACTCAAACACCTAGTCTTAAAGCTGACTTCAAAATTGTGTTAGGAAGAAAGTATAATAGGAAGAATAACACATCTTCTTCTACTTCTTAATGTCATTATATATATGGAACATTAGGGGTTTGAATTCCCCTATAAGAAAGTAAGTGATTAGAGATTCTTAATATCAGTTTGTATATGGAACATTAAAAATTTGAATTCCACTAAAAGAAAGTTATTGGAGAATTCATTATTGAAAATAACCCCTACATTATGGGCATTCTTGAAACCAGGATAAAGAAGAACATCAACAACCATCTATCTTTTTTGCCAAATAGCTAGAGGTCCATTAATCAAGAATATTGCCCTAATGGAAGGATTCTAGTAATATAAAATAGTGATAAGGTTGAGATAATTAGCTCTACTATTACTGATCAGCTGATCCACTTGTAAGTATTTTCTAAACATCTCTGCAAGGTCCTAGATATTTCTGTTATCTATGCTCTCAATTACTACTTTGAAAGAATTTCCTTTTGGAGCAAGTTGAAAGAGCTAGCATATGGTATCAATTCATTTTAGCTTTTGGTTGGTGATTTCAATTCTATCATTAGTCAAGATGAAGTTGAAGATCATTACTCCAATAGGCCTATTTGTCAAGATCATAAGAGCTTTTTGGGTGATATACAAGTTTTTGATTTGCCTTGTGGAAATTTCTTTACTTGGAGTAATAAGCATTGTAATGAGACTTCTTTAAGAAAAAAACTTGATAGAGGCTTATCCAACTAGCTTTGGTTGTAACATTCTCCTAACTCTTGTGTATTTTTTCCCAGTACAACCATCTATGATTACTCTTACGTGGTTGTTATGTTTGAACCAGACCTCACTCCCCCAGGTATCCTTTTTAGTTGAATAACTTCATCACATCCATTTCTGGTTTTCAGGATACTATTAGAAGAGGCCTAGCTAGTCCTTTCTTTGGTTTCAAGCAATTCTAGTTTTTTTACGAAAATTAAAAGCATCCGAGATGAAGTTAAAACCTTTCACAAAGAAAAAATAGGGAATGCATATCACTTTTTAAACAAAGCCAAAGAGGCTCTTAGTGAAACTCAAAGCAGTTTGTATAACAATCCTACTTTTCCAAGGCTTCAAAAGGCAGAAAATATTGTTTTAAATAATTATTCAAAAGCAATTAGATTTGACTATTCCTTGTTGAAAAAAATATCTAGATTTAAGTGCCTTTAAGATGGGGAAAAATGCAGCCTTCTTCTACAGATCTATATCTATAAAGAAAGCCTAAAATTTTTTTCCTCTTGAAAAAGTTAATCCTTGCTCTAAACTCAAAGCCAATTCACTGATGAAGCTACCTACTATTTCCAATATTTATTAGGCTCTCATTCTTCTCATTTCTCTTTTATGGATTTTATTAAGGAAACAGTTCAACATAAACTATCTACTCAAGACCTAAAGGCTTTTACATCTCCTATTACTAGATTTGAAATTGAGAATCCTTAAAATTTCTAGCCCCTAACAAAGCTCTAGGGCTAGATGGTCTCAACATACATTTTTTCTCAGAAAACTGGTCCATTTAGACAATTTGGTCTCTAATGCAGCACTAGAATCATTTAACAGTGGTCGGTTTCTCAAAGCCATAAATAACACTTTCACTACCTTATTTCCTAAAAGAGAACAACACAAGTCTTTAAAAGACTACGGGCTCAACTCTTTCTGCAACTCCATTTATAAAATCATCGCCAAAGTGCTTGCTTTAAGATTGCAGCCTATACTTCCTTGGTTGACTGATTTAGCTCAATTTGCTTATATCCCAAAGAGGCAAATTGGAGGTAATATTGCACTAACTCAGGAATTATTTAAGCATTACACTAGAAAGAACAACAGGAAGAATTATGCACTTAAAATTGATTTTGAAAAAGCTTATGAAAAGGTAGATTGGCATTTCATCATCCATGTTCTTAAAGCCTTTAGGTTCTATGACATATTCACATAATGGATTCATTATTGCATCTCATCTATTTCAGTCAACATTTTGGTGAATGGTTGCATTTCAATGCTGCCAGACGTATCAAACTAGGTGACCTATCTCTTCATACTTATTTTCTGTGATCTCTGAAGTTTTAAATAGACTACTTACAAAGAATGCCACCAAAAAAGGCATATTCAGGTTTCACTCTAAATATAAGAATCTTGGGTTAGTAAGTTCGAGAATTGCTAAAAATATTTTTGTCTGCTTAAAAGTTGACATATCCTATTTGACAAACATTTGTAAAGTCTTCACCAATTTGTCTAGTCGTGTTATCAATAAGGAGAAATCTAGTATGTTCACTTTAGCAAGTGTAACTCCTTATATAGATAGACTTTCACTTATTACTAGTTTCAAGTTGAATCACCTTCCTATCAAATATTTGTGCATTCCAATGTCCTTATTTATGCCTTAACTCTCATACTTGAAGCCTCTTATTGAAAAAAATTAGAAGTAGAATTGAAAACTGGTCTTCTAGAACATTTTCCATAGCTAGAAAATGTCAACTGATCACATTTATTCTCCCATCTATAACCAAAAATTGGACCTCTCATCTTGTGTTCCCTCAGGCTGTGATTAAAGCTAATGAAAAGTTATTTTGCAATTACTTATAGTCTATCAGAAGTAGTAAAGCTAGAAGCAATAGAATATGTTGTTATAAGGAATACTTGCCTAAAAATCAGGGAGATCTCAGTATTTACATATTAAAAGAATAAATTTTTTTCTATTAATCAAATGGCTATAAAGATTAATCCATGAAAAAAAATGTTATGTGTAAGATGGGTATATACATATTACATCAAGGACCAAAATCTGTGGGCTATAAAAATTCCTACAATTGCCTCTTCACTCATGATTTAGCTATTCAAACTAAGATCAAGCATTAGAGACTCATGCATACAAATTGTAAAGAATTATAAAAGCACCTCTTTTTGGAATGACAATTAGACCTCTTTTGGAACCTTGGATTGTGTTATTGAAGTGATTCCCCTCAAAGATTTTATACCCACCAATGCCTCGACTGCTAAAGTGTTGCTATATAATATCCTTATCAAACTTGATCCAACTATAAGCATATCTCAATTTCTTCTTTGATACAATCTATACAGGTCAATAAAAGCCTACATTAAGTGAAATCTAACTCCCTCCGGTCTATATAAAAATAGGTACAACCGGTCTCTCTTCTGTAATCCTTCTAGTATTGCTCCTTAAGATAAGATAGTGTGGATCAAACATTACTTACCTAGATCTTTAGTCGTATTATGGTGGGCGATCAAAAATAGCTTCCCAACTTCTAACAGAGTAGCCAAATTTTCTCAAATTCCTAATTGGTGTATACTCTGCATATCTTCTTTTAAAAATGTTAAACATCTTTACATTAAATGTCTTTAGAGTAGATAAATTTGGAAAGCAATTCTTCAACTTTGCAATATTACATGGAACTTGAACACCAAGATGAATTTTGAAGAGGATTTATGGATTTTCATGATGGCTTTTTTCTAGTATATGGGATGTAAGAAACCAAAGGATATTAAATGACAATGTCAGCATCAAGAAGAGACTTTTACAAGTTATACATGACAGAATTAGAGCACATATCTTCATCTATAAGGAGGAACACTCATTTAATTAATAATAACTCATCAATTGGAGAATCGATTAACTTTCCCTTATACTTAATAAGATTATTAGAGTCCTTCATATAAACTTAGTTTTTTGACTTTTCTCATATATCACTTGGCTTTTATTTTTGGATGCTATTGTACACATTGTGAACGCTTTTTGTTTAGTCTTTGATGGCATTAATATGTTCATTTTCAAAAAAGCACAGATAAATACAATATCAATAAAATACAAAAATGTGGAAGAGGCATGAATTGGTACTTACCTGAATAATAAGATTTACAAAGTTCTGAATATGGTGAAACATTCATCTAATATTATGTAAAATTATCCTTGCAAAGTATAAACAAAAAGGGATAAAAAGCTAAAATAAAATTAAAATAAAGAACATAAAATAAAATAAAATTTTCATTATTAATGTTTAGACAAAAATAAAATAAGAAAATGCATCAATAGTAATAAAAGAAAGAAAAGAAAAACGAAAATATAGCATTTAGGTTGTCTTTATATCAGTTATCTCTTAGTGAGTCTGGTATATCAGTTATCATAGGATCCTTGGGTTTCGGAGCCTCATATTAATACAGAGCCGAAGATGATGCAGTTGCTTTAGATGATGGAGGGGGTATGGATATCCTAAGATGTCCCACCATCTACAATAAATCCTCCTCCATCCATCTATCATGGGCCTCTCATCTATCGATCTGGTCTATCAATACAGTCTGGTGCACTAGAATTTGAATGTCAGCCCCGTGTGCTTCTCCGGTTGAGTTATCTTTAGTTGATCTAGGTGTCTAGGTGGTGTCAGTGCCATAAGTCATTCTGCAATAGCTTCCTCCTATGTTGTGCCTCCTATTTAGGATGGTGACAAGCCTTGTCTTAATAGTGGCGACATTATATTGGGCCAATCCCTATTTACTCCCCAAGCTTTCTGCTTGTTTGGAAGCCTAATCAAGTAATAAAAATCTCCTATTGCCTGATCAATGGTAGCCACTTGAAGACTGCTTTCCTCCTTAGTAATCACACCACATATTGACCGATGCAAATAGTCTTTATCTTTCTCTTTTCAATTTGACACTTGAAAAAATAGGCCAAAGCATGCCCTAAGTGAATTGACATATTTTTGTTCATACTCCATAAATAAAGGAAATCCTAATTACCGACAAATTTGAAGTTGTCACCCTACCCACTCAATGTATGACTTAGGATCCTGTGGATGCATCTAGGCGTGGGGTCTCAAGGGTTAATGCTTTGGATTTTAGGGTCATACTCATGCTCTTTGCTAATGGTATCCTAGATGTATTCAAGAGACATCCCATAAAGAAAGTATATCCAAAGGCTATGTATATTCTGGTGTCCCAAAAACTCTTGGTCATAAAGACCCATCATTATCAAGAAATTCGAGTAACTCATCTTGATCATCTCCCCCGATATCTTAAATAAATTATGTTTAGCCAGTTCTAATCATAGCAACCTTTTTTATGAAGAATATGGAGAGTACCTTAAGCACAAGCTCCCAATATAAGGGCTCCATTATCTCGAAGAAACTAGACCACACTCCAATACTAAGTATGTATCATACTACTCCCATAGAGCATAATCCCAAACATATCAGAGGATATTCAAGGACATACTCTACAGAATGACATATTAGATAATCAAATTAACTAGATTTTAGACATCGAACATATCATAAGCATTCAAAATATTCATTTCTTCCCATTTCTTTCACAAACATATAAGGTCACATATGACAACATAAATCAAAATCCATCATAGACATCACACATCAGTTTCGAGTTTAATCTCAGTACAAACATATATTGTGTACTATGATATGTGTTGCTACTGCAAAAGACTCTAACTAGACTCTGTAGATTTATCTGATCAGACCTTTGAGCCATTTTTGTCCCCAAAATGTAAGTACTAAACTTTTACTAGATCGCTTTAGGAGCTACAAATCTCATGAACCTAAAAAATGCAATCTTGATGAGTTTGTGAACTCAGCGAGTGAATCATCATTGATGCACTCACACAAGTCATATCACAAGTTATTACACTTCAATAAGTATATCATATAAGCCAGTATTGCATATCACATCACATTCTCCATTGACTACAACTGTATTTCACTATTTCAAAGCAATTCAATAAATCATTTCAATTCAATCACATGATGCATGTACGGATGCATAATATACATATGTTTTCATTCTCATTTTGTTTTATTATGACCAAATGCCTATTAATGCAATTTGCTGTCCCATACCTATTGTGGGTACCGAGTTTATGGCTAGCTCATACCTATTGTGGATAATAATTCCATGCTATTGAAGCCTAAGGCCTTTTTTATAATTATGAGCTCAATCTCTTTTCTACACATCGGTCACTCCTCGTCATAATTCCTTTATCTGATTATCCATTTCAATATGATGAGATGTATCATTTCATATGTTATTCTTTTATTACCTTTCATTTCGGTGTGCTTATGCCATATAACTGACTCCTCAGACCTAAGTCTAGCATTTATCAATCAGTTGTACACACATTTCATATTAAACATACAATTCACACAGAAGCACACATAAGTGAGTTTACACATCTAAGTTGACTCACAGTACACTCCAAAAATGCTATTGCCTCGATGTTTCTGTAATGTTTGGATGTTGACAATCACCTTGTGCGTCAATTATCATGCAATACATACACACATAGTTCACAAATCACTTTGTTTAATCATATAAATATATAATCATACATAGGTATATGTTTCATGTTCCAATGCATGCTCAATTGACTTTCTGGTATGTAATCTTATGCATAGATCTTGACTGTTTAATTTATGTTTATACACCCTAAGACCATTCAAACATTACAGCTTGTATGCTACCATTTTGCAATCAAGTTTATACATTTAAGTTAGCTTGATTTACTCCAAATTCATTAATTGTACATTACATTTATCTTTGTACCTTTTTATGATAAAAAAGCCTTTATAAAATACTCACAATTGTTACTTTAAATCTGGAATTTCAGCAAGCTAGATCTATACATGCACCAAACTTTTTCCAGCAATATATATTTATACATTTACCCAATTCTCATTCATAATTATCCCATGTTCTCCAATTCAATCATCCATACCTTATACACATTACTTATGTCCTTAATATCATGTTTGCATTAAAAGAACACATTTATTCCTTTAACAAGTCACAACTTCCAGCTTTGAATACAACCACATCAAAACACTCCTTCTTTAGGTTATGACATCAATTAACTACACAAACTTATCAAGATCTTAACCAATTACTCAAATAACAATCTAGGCTCATTATTAGATTTAATCAACTCCAAATATACCAATTTAGAGTGAATTTTCTTAGTTGGTTCGACATATACATAAGGTTAAAATTAAAATTCCAAAATTTGTCACCAGCATTACTAATATGTGTAACATTACTACCTTCAACATTTAACGAATTTTACAAGCTTGGAGACATTAATAACACCTGAAATTTTCCATATTTCATGTCCTTTAAAGTTACTTCATTTCAAGTTAATATAACTTTCATATTGGTTACACTAAGGCTTACAAAATTTTTCACTTATGTCATTAATAGTCACCTTTTACAAACACACCTATAACTCAAAATTTCCAAATTTGAAAACACCTTAATAACACCTATCTTTAGCATGAATTTCTCATCAATTATACTTCAAATCCCAACTTAAATCATCCTTACAACATCCCATAAACTATTGTTTTCGTACATGAAAAAATAGAACAAAAAACTACCTATTCATTCTTCATTTTCCAGCACATCTTTAACACTAATACCACATTCAATCCATCCCTAATTAGCCATAATAAAATTTAGCTAACATATACCATAATTGGTTAGTATTTCACTTACTTAATTAGTTTGAATGCTATTGAATACAAAACCAATTCACTAGTTTTATGCTCAAAACTACAAGTATACAGGGTGTAACTTGTAGTAAAGAATAGATAAGGACCCCTCAGAGAATGTGTTCAGATGCTACTTAATTCAGGCTACTTCGTTTAAGAACCATTTTTAATGAATATAAACTAAAAAATTAAACTAAATCAAATAACTAACTATGAACAAATGATAAAGTAAAAGTGTAGAAACTTGGAATTCAAGATCTAACAATTAGAGATCACTTTTCTTATTTCGCTCCTACCTTGTTAATTGAATTGTGCCTCACCTAAGATGTCCTAATGTATTAACTATCCTCTCTCAAGGTATAATTGATTATCCCTAGCCAAATTAAATGGAAATGATTAAGCAATCTCTCAATCTACAGAATCAGTCCACCAATTCAACTAGTTATGAAGTTATCCTCTGGGTAATTTGTTGGGACCCCGCCCTTGCGAGTCATGTGTCCAATGTCCTAAGTGACATCTGGATGTGCATCCCACAAGGGTGGCGTGCCCACACCAGTCAATCATCAAAAAGAACCCACTTTTCCTATTTCCGAACAGATTTTTGGGAAAACTCAAATTGGAGTTTCAATTGGACTTCTTCATAACATTTGTTCCCCATTGTCTTAAGTCTCTAATGACATCAAAATCATTCAATTTGGCTCAAAAATCTGAAAGTTATAGCCCAAAAATTTTCAGACTGTTTTTACACTGAAACAGTACACTATACCCAACTTCACTTTAGAAATTGAAAGTCTTAAGGACTGAATTAAAATTTGATTCTTCAGATAATTTGTAGCACTATGTCTCTAGCTTACTTAGAAATAATAATCATCTCATTTGGAGCTCCACAGATCAAGATATCATCAAAATATTGAAGTGTGTTCAGTAAAAAAATGTCCAGTTTATTTTCTTCCAATTGATACCCTCACTTTGATTCAATCAATCTTTTTCGAATCAATACCAAAAGCTATAAATTTTTATGAAAAGGTATAGAAATGTGTTACGAATCCAATGCTTCAAAAATTAGGTCATTTGGAGGTCGGACGACAAAGTTATGATCAAAAAACGTGAGGTGTTTAGGTATGGGAACCAGCAAAGTCGCGATCGCGATTGCGACCTGCAGTCGCGACTTGCTTCCCTTACTTCCTCCTTTGCTTTTCTTCCTCAGACATGTTTTAGAAAAAAGGGCATAACTCTCAATAAAAATATCAGATTAAGGTCATTTAAAGATCGTTTTAAAGAAGACTTCTAGATATACAACTTTCATGAAGACCTTAAAAACAAAATTTGCCTCTAAATAGGTCAAACTTTTAAAATACTGTAGTTGTTCCGAAAGTCCATCCTATGCAACATCCCAAACTTCTAATAATCATATCTCTCAACTCCAATGTTCAAAAATTTCATACTATATATCATTAGAAAGCTAGAAAAATAATCTATAATTTCCAAGAAGGCAACTTTATCTAATTTAGCCTATATCAATACAGTATTTCCCTCAAAGCCATAACATAATTTCTCACCCTTATGGAAAACTTAAAAAATGCAATGAACAAATTTGACATATCATTGGCAAAACACAAACATACTTCATTAACATCAAAATATAAGAGTTTTTACAAAGCTTTAGTGGGCATTTTCAGCCACAATACATCAATA
>JAOTAY010004653.1:0-15560 GCA_025629805.1 Erythroxylum baracoense
TTTTCGATTACTATCAATATACTCTCTTTCAGTTATCTTGCTCCTTTTTCGATTATCTTGTTAAAAACCGGCAACAGATTCATAATCGAAAGTTATTTTTGGAGTCAAATAACACATTCCTGCCTCAGTGGATACACACGATTGTGCATCAAAGAATACACATGTGCCTGAGGTGGGGTCCTTCAAATGGAAGCCTGTGCGTAAATCAAATTCAGAAACAAGATTTCTGATGGATTATCAATATGTTTCGAAGAAAGCTATCAACACATACCCTAACCAGAAAGGAAGAAACCATTCATAATTTTAACATAAGCTAATACTGCTCATAGTTCTGTGCAGTTGAATTGGAGAATCTTTTAGCATGCACCTAAATGTTACCATATAACGATGATGCAACAAAAATAAAGAACTTACCAGGTTATTTACTTCCAAATTCATCATAACTCAAACCTTCAGATATAGTGCTGAGTTTGTTACCATCTCCTGTAAGGTTAGGGCATAGAATTTAGCTTCTTAATTGGTGATGTAACATAAAAGAACTAAAAAGAGGCACAATATTAACCCTGGTGCTCTCTTTCCTGAGAATCTGGGAAGCTTTCATCGTCTGTGGCTAGGAAGGGAGATCTCGAGTAGCTCTCTAATATCTCTGCAATAGTTTTAGCCCAAAGATTGAGTCTAGAGATAAGTCTATCCCCCTTAACTATTTGGTTAACACTCCATCAAAGTGTAGATCAAAATTAATAAGCTTACTCATTCCACATACAACAAACAAATCATAGTCAAGTACATAAAAGAGATAGTTAACTTTAGATTTAACCACCATATATATATATTGAATCGCAAACCAGAAAGAAAAGAAACACACAAAAAATGGGTGGAGGCGGTAATAGAAAATGTCCAAATGTGAGCTTGCGAACATGTACAAATCAGCTTGAAAATATTGGGCACAAACTCACAGACAAAAACAGTTGGAAATGACAAATGGTAGGATATAGGAGGGAACAAACCTGTACTTTGGGCAAAATCAGCTGTCAGATCAGAGAGACTGAAATTTCGAGGAATTTGACTTAGAATTCCAAAAGAACCATCTGCATCCAGAAGTGGTTCATTCAGGGCTTGTGAGTTGGACTCAACACTACTGAAAGATGCAACAGATGCGTCTGCAATTGGTGGGCGTGCTTCCAAGACACTGCCATCAGCACCAAACATAAAAGAACTACCCAAATACCCAGCTTCTGATTTGATCATTCCCCCATTTATTCCTCGCATGAGACCCATGTTTGAGCTCTGTGTTGAAAGCATATTGTGTGGGGCATCAAGTCTGTTGGCATGAGCAGACATTTCAACAGTGGGAGGCATATTTGAATGCAGTGATGATCCACCATTCATAAATGCATTAGGTAAATTTGAAGCCATTGGTTGGTGCATGTTCTCTGATTTGAGAGTAGGTATTGTTTGCTCTGGGGCATAGCATGCAGAATTCTGATGCACTGAAAGCACAATAAGAAGTCAGTTTCCAGAATCATGGAGGCCAAAGTAAGCATATTTGACTTGGAATCTTATTTCAAATAGAAAATCAGAAGTAAACAACAGAAGATCTCTCAGACGAGTCTAGAAAATCGAATTATGGCAAAATTATGTAAAGCAAGCCTCTTCCGAGTTCATTCAGGCAGTGATTTCCAAATATACACCTTGTTCAATTGAATAAATAAAGTGCAGTATTCAGATGCAGAAAACAAAGAGGTTGTGTCCTAGACATTTAACCAAAAATAATTTTCAAGGTGGAAAGAGGGATACGTGGACAAACAAGCATGGGCATGCACAGAGAGGGAGAGAGAGAGAAATATGTTAAGAGGATATTTAGTTATGCGAACTTCTGAAAATTAATTCACACGAAACATCCAAGTATATAAAAACTGCAACAGAGAAGGAGAAAAATGCAATGAAATCCATTTAAAGGTGAGAAGCAAAATGCAATATTTCCAATAAGACCATTTCATTCCCTCGCTCCCAAATAAAGCATAGAGTTTAACAACGCTCATAGATGACGGGGAAAAAAAAAAGAAGCACAACTGCTCTTGTTTGCCTCAAGTTGAATATTCAAAACATCAACATAGAACACATGGACTTATGGAAGGATACTTTTCTTAAATAACAGAAATGAGCTGTGATTCTTTCTTAATTTGTATTTTCCTGTATAGTTTCTCTTAATATAGGAACAAGAACATACATACAGCTGTATGATTGATTTTTTTAATATATATGTCCTTCTATCCTGTCTCTATATCAATGAAGTATATAAAAGAATTATCCTGCATATTCACAACTTGGTACCAGAGCTTCGAGCTCTAATTCTTCTCTCTCTACAAATCATAGCCACCTCTTCTATTCTTAAAACCCTAGCCGTTTTTTCTCTTCTAAAAATCCCAAACACTTTTGCCTAACTGCACCACAGTATGCCTATCAAAACTAAGGCTGAATCTTTTGATAGCAAAAAATATCCAAATGACCATTCAGATACTTCATCCATTCATATTAAATTGAACAGTGCTAGCCATCAGGGCTAGTCTAAGATTTTGGAGATGCATATTGCTGGAACAAAAAAAGTTTGGCTATATCAACAAGGTTGCACTCTCAAAAGATGATCCAAGCTATGATGAATGAGAGGCTAAAGATGTACTGGTAAAATCTTGGCTCATAAATTGGATGAGCGATAATCGAATGTCACACTTTGTGCAATGTGGAACAACAAAGGAATTCTGGAAAGCTGTAAAAAGAAGTTACCTTGATGTATCTAATTCTTCTCAAGTCTATGAACTAATGAAAAAGTCTTCCTAATTACATCAAGGTAGTAAGCCTCTAGCAGAATATTAGAATGAGTTGAATTAAATTTTGTTGGAGCTTGATCATCGAAGACCAAACAATATGACCTATGCTAATGATAACGGAAAAGATAGAAAACATATTGCAAAAGATAGCGTCTACATCTTTCTCATTGGTCTTAATCATAATCTGGATCAATTAGGAGTCAGGTTCTAGCTACTTCTCCTTTACTGACATTAGAACAAGCATATTCTTTGATTCGTCAACATGTGGGCAATTATCCACTCAAGGGCTTCAGTTAATTCCCTCTAACTTGATACTCCTATTTCAGCTCTTGGGGATTCTATAGCTCCTCAATCTTGATTTTGCACCCACTACCATAAGAATAAACATACAGTGGATAGTTGCTAGAAGAGACAAGGCTATCCATAATGATACCACATCTTCTGCCTCTCATGTATCTCAGGTATCTTCTCAAGAGGGTAATTTTGGTTTATCCAATAATTCTACTTGTTATGATGTTTGGGCTATTAATTTAGGGGCCATTGATCATATGAATAGTAAATCTTCTATCACTGATTCTCTAACATCCCACCAGTTAAGTCTGTGCAGGCTGCTGATGGGAATTCTACGTCAATCATAGGGGCTGGAATGTGTCCCTTTAACATTTTCTATGTCCGCTCTTCTGCTTACACCTACACTTTCAAATAACCTCCTCTCCATCAACAAAATAACTAAGAATCTTAATTGTTATGTAATTTTTACTATTCATTGTGTTTTTCAAGGCAATCTCACGAAGATGTCGATTGTCATTCGTAAAGAAAGGGATTGCCTATATTATTTTGAGAACAATGGAGGGATAGCAACTCTTACTCACGGCTTCCAAACAAAGAGAGAAGCATTATATAGAGAGAACTATTCTTTGGCATTGTTGGTTGGGACATTCATCTTTCTCTTATTTAAAATGTTTGTTTCTTAAATTATTTTCTAATATTTCTGTTTCTAGTTTAAGATGTGACTAATGCATTCCATCATGTTCCTTTTAAAGTCAAATCTGACAAATTACAATTAGTTTTTTCGGTGTTTATACTAATGTATGGGATCCATTCTCTACCCCTTCTACTTTAAGACAAATATTTTTTATTTTTTATTGATACTTGTACTAGAGTCAATTGGATGTATTTTATGAAATCTAAGAGTGAAGCTTCACATGTTATTTCTCAATTATATAACATGATTCTCACTCAATTTAACACTAAAAGAGAAAATTTTCTTTTTGACAATGGTTGTGAGTTTGCAAATCATTCTCTTGTTGATTTTGTGAAACAAAATGGTGTTCTTTACCAGAAAACTTGTGTTTAAGCACCCCAACAGACTGACATAGTAGAACGCAAGAACGGCCACCTCATTGAAGTGTTTCGAGCCTTATGTTTTGCTATGCTAGTTCCAAAACGTTCCTAGGCTGAAGCTGTCATGACTATTGTTTTTCTTATTAATAAAATGTCTGCCAAGATTCTTGATTTTTAAACTCCTTTAAGGATGCTATCCACATTTCATTTCATTCCCTTTGCTTTAAAAGTTTGCCCCAAGGTTTTCAGTTATGTGTGTTCATATTCATTCTCTTCATAAAGATAAACTTAAACTTCATGCTATTAAATGTATTTTTGATGGTTACTCCAATTCAAAAAATGGATACAAATGTTCACATCCTCCTATAGGAACCTACTATGTCTCAATGGACGTTTCGTTATGTAAAAATGAGTCCCTACTTTTTTGGGGTGATATCCACAGTTCCTCTAAGATCAGTAGTAAAAAAACATAACAAAAATGGTTGGGAGAAAAGAAAATATTGAGCTTAGGTATAGAGAACATTAAGGAAAATGGGGAATTCGTAGTTTTAGATGACCCACTTATTGAGGAAAATAAAATTGAACATGATGGTGAGAGACTAGCTCATTTTTATGAGAGATGATATTCTAGGAAAAACGAAGATGTCATGATTATGCATCTTAAATCTAGTACCACTCCTGATACTACCACGTCATCAGGTGAATCTTCTAAGATTGACACTATACTCCTGATACTACCACGTCATCAGGTGAATCTTCTAAGATTGACGCTATGTACCTAATCTCCTGAAATTCCTAATCCCAGTTCTAATACTAATTATAATAGGAGATATTCTCTTCATGAAAAGAAAAGCACCTGATAGATTTGGTTTTTCAAAGCCTCTGATGTTGTTTATCCTCGTCATTTTTAGGAAGCCCTTGAACATCCTAAGTGGAAGGACGTAATGGTAGATGAAACGATGGCTCTCCCAAATAATTCTTATTTAGGAAATGATTAAATTACCGATGGGAAAGAAGACTGCGAGGTGCAAATGGGTATTCATTGTCAAAGACAAGTCAGATGGAATAATTCAAAGATATAAGGCTAGGTTGATTGCAAAAGGTTATATTGATACCTATGATATTGATTATCAAGCGACTTTTGTACCAATTACTAAGATGAATATTGTTCATGTCATACTGTTGCTTGCAGTTAATCTAGACTAGCCTCTACGATATTTTGATGTGAAAAATGTCTTTCTTCATGGTGACCTAACACTAGAAATGTTTATGGATCCACCCCTAGGTTTACATTAGAATAAGGAACTGTATACAAAAAAAACATCCTATGGATTAAAGCAATCACCAAGGGCATTGCTTGGTAGATTGAGTCATGCAATGAAAGAGAGTGGATTCAAGCAAACTTAAGGCATATCATACCTTGTTTTATAAACATGATCATAATGATGTTACCTTTCTTCTTGCCTATGTTGATGATTATAATTGTAATAGGTGATAAAATAGATGAAATGGAGAAAATTTGAAGTTATTTGGCCAAAGAATTTAATATTAAGGATTTGGGACTTCACAAATACTTCCTAGGCATTGTAAGTTCTCGATCTAAGAAAGGACTATTTCTTTCCCAAAGGAAATATAATTTGGAACTCCTAATTGAATCTGGTAACTATGCTTGTGAGCCTATAAATATTCCTATTGAGGTGAATCATGACCTATCGATTTCTCCTATTAAAATTCCAACAAACAAGGAGATATATCAAAGAATAGTTGGGAAGTTGATCTATTTAACTCCCATTAGGTCAAATATAGCATATGCAATCAGCGTTGTCAATCAATTTTTGCATAATCCATGTGATCAACACATCAACGCTATTAACCAAATTCTAACATATATAAAATCAGCTCCAAGTAAAGGTGTTCTATTCTCCAAACATGGAAAAGCTGATATTGTGGCATATACAAACTTTGACTTTTGTTGGTAGTTGAAAGGATAAAAGAAATCTACTTATGGACATCTTTCATTTATTGGAGGCAACTTGGTGACCTGGGGAAATAAAAAACATAATGTGGTTTTGTTATCTAGTACAAAAGTTGAATATTGCGCTATGCATCATACAATAACAAAACTTTCTTGGCTGAAAATTTCTTCACTGAGATTGCTAATAATCCAATGCAATATGATCGAACTAAGCATGTTCAACAAGATAGGAACTATATTAAAGATAACCTTGATTATGTGACAATAGAAGTTCCTTACACTAGAAGTTCTGATCAGTTAGCTAACATTATGACTCATGTCGTCAATAGTGGATCATTCTATACAATGCCATTCAAGTTGGGCATGCATGATATCTACGCCCAACTTGAGGGGAAGAGTTAGTGAGAATGGACTATGATTCTTTCCTACCTTGTATATTTGCTATACAATTTCCCTTAATTTAGGAATAGGAATATACATACAGCTGCATGATTGATTTGTTTACTATATATAGGTCCTTGTATTTTGTATATATATCAACAAAATATATGAAAGAACTATCTTGCATATTCACAACTTTCTTCCTGTTGATTTTTGATCATCAATCATAGAAGATTGTCCGACCAAACAATTTGATAGAAAATGTTCCTAACGATACTTATATCTTCAGCCCATATAATTGAGGAGAATCATATCCATGTAAGTAATATCCTCTTAATTTGATTAGTAGTAGTCTTACATTGTGTAACATGAGATCCATTAGAAGTAGGCAAAGACGCAACTCCAGTTGGATTTATCTGACGCATCAGTTGTGCCTGCTGCTCAAGAAGCTTGTTGAATTCTGTTATTTGTTGCTTCACCATCAATCTTTGATAATAAGCATTGAAAAATTCACGGTTCTCTTCTTCAAGCTTCTGCCAAACTGTCAAACAAAGTAAGAGTTTGAAAACTAGTAAGGGACCATTTCTAGAAATAGCTCCTACACTGTTGGAAAGTATGCTTTCACAAGTGGAGATAACTGAGTTGTTGCATGCATATCCAAGGAGATAAAGATATAACCACAAGTGGGCATGAGCAAACAGGAGGAGTTTAGAAAAATGGCTTCAGGGACTCGTCATTTGTATTGTTGGAGAACTATGACTTGGAACACTGTTTTAAGTGACAAGATAGATTCTGGTACATCTTGTCAAGAGAATTTAGTCTAATTCAAGATTTAATCCTTAGCATCCACAAGATTGCTATAATTCATAAATAAAACCATCGAATAGGCTGGAGTCGATAACCTAATATAATCTTGCACGTCTACATACAAATATGCATATATTACTTTTCCATGTCAATGGCAACTATTTAACAATGAAGTGATCATACTTTCCTGAAAGAATTTCTACAGACAATACCAAATACAAACTAACAAAGCTATGGTATGGCCTTCTGACAGTAGCAATGTTGATAAATGATTAAAAGGATAAAAGCACAATCACAATGGTTCAAACTGAATGCTAATCAACGTTACATAGAAAAGAAAAATGGTCTCATGGAACTTATTCATGCAAATATTTAAGAAAAGCTTGTGTCATTGTCAATAAATTCTGAGTTACCAAGTTCAGTAAATCCAGGTTCTATCTTTGCCTGATCTAACAATGTTTGCACAACCTCTCTCTGGTTCATATACAGCTGAAGACACCGTTCTATAAGATTTTGTACCTGGAATAGAAGACCAATAAGGTAGTAAAAGTTTATAGACAAGTAGGTTATACACCAAGTTCTATACTTAACCAAACTGAAGTTAAACCATCTTACCATTTGTATATCTTTGGGTGATACCCTTCTCACTCCTCCACTTGACATGTTGTAGTCTTCTAAATAGAAGAGGATCTAACTGAAAATAGATGAAATTCACAAGAACACTATTAGTGAAAAATTCCAAGAGCTTAGTACAACGTCTTCACTATTGTTTGATTTGTCCATTTTAGCCATGGAACATGCATTCTTTAACGTTTGCAGTTGGTTCGATTTTAGAAACACAACCAACAGTTATCTTGGAAGCCACACATGGATTTAGCCTGTAATCCTTCTTCATTTTGTATAAATACTAGTAAATTCTTCTATAGTTCTTCAACACGCCCATTATGTTACTCCAAAGCAAATACTCGACTTCACACATGACACAACATGTAATCACATATCATCACTTTCAATTTCACAAACCTTGTCAGGCAAAATAAAATATCGTGATATATGGTCCACCATAATTCATATCTTTCAGAAGATTATGCAACCAACATCTCTCGAGATCTTAACTTTTCACAAAGATTCCTTAGTCTTTCATAAAATGAACAAAGGAAGAGTTAAAAAAATAAGGAGAAAGAAAGCAGCCATCAAGGAAAAATTTTCTATTTCTACTACCCGTTCATAAGAAATAAAACATGTGCCCCAGATTTGGCATATTGAACTAATCCCAAAATGGAAAATTTAACCAAAAGAAAAAGATATGAACACATCCCAACTCTCTAAAATTACAACATTGCAAAGACTTCCCATTCCAAAGCATAATCCGAAACCCATTAAGTCTCCCTAAAAGCTGAAACCCTAGAAGTAAATCCCAAGTTTTGAAATTCCCAAAATTTGAATTACCAGAAAAGCTCCAACTTTTAAAATTCGGAATACAATTGGAACATTATCCTCCGTCCCACTTCCACCACCCTATCCCTCGTATCCTCTACAGTAAACGTGACAGAAGCACGTAAATTGAAATGAGGACAGCAAAAGTATCTCTCCGATGACCAAAATAGACAGGAAAATCGAAAAGTCCTAAAGAACTTCCATAATCACACCGGATGAACATTATTTAACCGAAAAAAGAATCCCATAGAACCCAGATACTGTTCGAACATTGGAATATATACGCGTAAATATCAAGCTCTCAGATAATAAAAATAAAAAGCAACAAATATAGAAGAAGAAAAGCAAATAGCAGCCAGAGAAGAAGATACTTGCTAGAGCCGGAAGTTATGGGAGCACATAATTTTTATATATAGAAAAATATGTTACGTAAAAATAGCCAATGGATAATTTGGATTTACCCACATCACACAAGTCTTACCCGCTATTCAGCAAAAGGGTTCTGGATCAAGAACAAAAGAAAGCGAAAACTGTTCTTCGTCTAATTAAACCGATCATGGTGAGTCTTAATTTTCATTTTATTTATGAAAAAAAGTTAAAGAAGCAGAACTAAAAGAACACGGGGATGAAGATACGTGGATTGCTTAGAGCAAGAGGAGAGGAGGTGGGACCTAGAGGTGAAGATCAGGTGGGGGGCGGAGGTGGTGATTGATTTTGACACACTATTCCACGTTTTTACCGGATAACTAGCTTTTATTTTGTTGTTTTGTTATAAAGCTGCTTGAAAACTTGGTCAACATCATCAGTGCTTATGAACCAACACAACACATAGATTCAAGTTTTTCTCTTGCAGCTGTTAGCTACTTTGCCACCATCCCAGATTGAGTGAACAACACATGAAGCCGCTAAAGTTCCACACTTGAGAGCAGGAAGCTATGAAAGATTCATCCTTTTTTCCCCCCCTTCTTATCAACTTCAAAAGCTTTTTACTTCTTGTAAATAATAATGGAAATACTGTAGAAGAGGATTATTCAACTAGAAAATCTTAAAGATTACCTTTGATTTAGTTGAACAGAATAGCCTTCTGCTTGAGATTACAGAAAGGTCTTAGAGTAAGATGTCAACATACTGGTTGGTTGGTTTATTTTATAACTAACTGATTTTGGGTGTGTTAATATGTAGAAGATGCAAATTGAATCCTTGTCCGAGGTCGAACTATGAAGTGAATAACCGAGTGCCCTTTCCGGATAAGAAAGGAAAATATCAAGCAATTAAATGTGCCGCAACTTCTTTTCCCCCTTTTGAATCAATAGTCTTAATAGTACCTATATTTTTTTCCCCTTAAATTCTAATTTCAGTGGAAATATTTTATGTAGTCATAGGCTATCTTAGACTTTTTAATACACAAGATCTTCATAAGAGACGAGTATAGCGCATACTTGTTTCTGTATAATAACATATAGTAACATTACTCACGACTTAAGCTTTCAGAAGAGAGAGAACTTAGAGACAATGAAAAACACACAAACTAATATTCATTGAAATCAAACGTTGAACTTCTGCCTTTTGCGTGCTTACAATGGAAGAGGAACCTTGCTTTTATAGGTGAAGCAAGGATAGAAAAGTAAAACACTCAAAAATACAATGATTACAACTTTAAAAAAGAAAGCAGCTTTAAGTACAATCTTCACACCTTTCTCAAAGCTATTTTAAAAAAGCAATCAACTTTCTAAAAAGCAAACAGTATGATGATAAGAAAGAATCTTACAATATAGTTTGTAGGCCACAAAGATCCTCTTTTATCAAAAGACTCAAACAAGAAAACTCCTAAAAAATGAGGTCCACTTTAGAGTGCTAAGGTGAGGTCGTTGTCATAGTCAGATTCATCCGTCAATGCCATGTTGTTGTCAATTTGCTTAAGAATGTGGTCGATATCAGTTGTAGTCCAAGTAAAAGGTCATAGGCTAGAAATAGAAATGGGGTCTTTAACAGGACTGGATCATACGCTGGAAGCTATAGACTCGTGATATGCAGGGCAAAGAACTTCACTAGCTCGAATGTTGATAACATTAGAGGGAGCCACCGATGTCTAATGGTCAAATGATGGAGTAAGAATTGGGGCGAGAAGAGCAGTATCTCCATAATATGGATCAAGAGATGTACAGATGTTGGATGGAGATAGACTTGGGGATTGATTGAGTTGGTCTAAGAAAGAATGTAAGTTTGCCATTAACTGTGTGCATTATGTAGACCAATCAAGGGTGGTTCGCCAATGTTGAAGATGATTTAGTGTATACAAATGTTCAGAAGTACTCGTACAGTAAGGACGGTGTCTGATATAAATGACATAAACTTTGTGATCAGTTAAAGCAGTGTCCCATAAACGATAATGAGTTAAGAGTTGAGACATATCCACACGTCATTTGGATAATGGCTGAAACCATTGTAAAAAAGTCCATAAAAGAGAGTTGACATTTGTACGATTAGATAAATGACGATAAACATGGAGAGGTGATAGAGAGATAGAGCAAGCATATAGGGCAGACAAAGCTCAAAGATGCCATAAGGTAGTATCGTGGAGAATATCATAAAGATGATACATTAGTTTGTAGGGAGCAAGAGCATCAAAATAACCAAGAGTGGGTAAAATATCAAATTTGAGAAGTGTGAGAAGAAGATAGTAAAACAAACTTTGATGAAGACGGAGGAAAAGGTATGCACTAGTGGTTGGAGGAGTAGAAAACAAAGGGGGGAAATCTTTTTAAAAATTTGCAAACTTGGGAAACTCCATGAGTAAAAAAAGAGGAATATAATGTTTCAGAGAAGAGGAAAGAAACAAGATAGGTTTGGTAGGTCTAGAGAGAAAATCAGCAACTATATTTTGGTGACCTTTAATGTGACGAATGGAGAATTTATAATGAGAAAACCATTCCTACCAACGAAGCAATTGATTATTGGGAAGGTATTTCTTGGGTTGATCAAGAATCTTGGGAAATGAAGTGTTATCCATTTCAATGACAAAGTGATAAGAAGGGAGGTGGAAAGCAAACTTTTCAATACCTCTTTTAACAGCTAAGATTTCATTGTAACTGATGTGGTAGTGGCATTCAGAGGTTCAAAATTGGCCACTTGCATAACCACAATAATAGCGCTTGTTATTGATTTCTTCAATAACCACAACACCCTAATAATGGTCACTAGCATCTGTCTGTATTATGCGTTGTCCCATGTCAGGAATTTTTAAAGCTGGAGGATCTTGACAGATGTGCTTTAAATGCTGGACAACCTTTGTTTGTTCTAATTGCCAAGGTGATGGATTCTTTTTGAGCAATTTGGATAAATATAAAGTGTAAGCTGACACGTGTGGTATGAACTCACGAATGTAACTAATAATCCTGAGGAATTGTTGTATTTGTTTGACAGTGAGATTTTCATAAGGAAAGTGTAACATCTCTTGTGCAATATATGGACCAAGCTAGTAAAATCTATCTTTGAAATGTATAACCAGAAATTCAATTTCCTTTGTACCAATGATGCTTTTAGAGGCTGAATGTAACAACCCTAGATCACCCGCCCACAAATATTGTCCGTTTTGGACCTTGCCCCAATTAAGCCCTCACCATTTTACTTTTCTCATCCCTGGGAAAATGTGTCGATGAGGGAGAGGTATCCATACCCTTATAAGGCGTACTTCGTTCCCCTCTTCAACTGACATGGGATCTCACATTCCACCTCCCTTTAAGGCTCAGCGTTAGACTTAACACTGGACTCTTTTAGCCTTTTTATATTGGTCTACACTTGGAGATACTATTGTATATTGACATATACATGGTTGTATATGAGTTCAAAAATGTATTTGAATCCTTTGGGTATTTATGTCAGTGATAAATAATGTTATATGCCCTTACATAAACTTAGAGTTCATCAGTATGCAAAATCTTGGAGATTTCTGACATAAGCTTCTAAGTGTGTAAAATCGAGTCCATTGGATAGATATGACCATGGTGGTCGAGTTAAATGTGTTCTAATACCTTAGAGGTGATTAGACATGATTTATAAACTTATTGGACACTTAGAAAGCTTAACTGGAAAAGTTGATGTATATAAGGGCTTATCTGAAAATTGTTAGAAGATATGGCCATTAAACATTAGACATGTTTGATAGACTTATTGGACTTCTAAGTGTGTAAAATTGAGTCCATTAGATGGATATGATCATGGTAGCTGAGTTAAATGTGTTCTAATGCCTTAGAGATAATTAGACATGATTTATGGACTTATTGGACACTTAGAAAGTATAACTGGAAAAGTTGATGCACATAAGGGCTTATTTGCATATTGTTAGAAGATAAATGTAAATTTTCAATTTTTAGAGGACCAATATATAATTTTATAAAGTTAAGGGGTTTAATTATAATTTGCAAAAGTCCGAGGACCAAAATGAAAATAAAAGTTTTGGTCATTCTCAAACTTTGGGCTTAATTGCAAATTTAGGAAAAGTTTGAAGGGTATAATGGTAATTTCACATAAGCTAAAGGAAAAAAGGTAATTTCACCATGTTTGGTCAAAGAAGAATCAGTATTCTAGACCCTTCTTCTTCTTATGGCCGTGCACCTTACCATTAGAAATTAGAAACACTTTGTTTTAATTGAAAGAAAGAAGAAGAAAGGAGAAGAGAGGAGGAGAAGATGAAGTTTCGGCCCTCACCAAGTTTTTGATTCTTTAACCCAAACCAAGGTGTTCTAAGTTAATTTGGGGTCAAGGAACTCAAACCTATCATTAGATTTGAGAAATTATCAAAGGATTTGAAGATATCACTAAGAAAAGTATAGGTAAATTTTGTCTCATCTCTCTCTACATTATGATTTTGAGTTTGGTATTAAGATATGTTATTCTCCATGCTTGAATATGTATAAAACATGGTTCAGATGAATGAAATGGGTCATGGAGAAGCTTCCTTGAGCCAAAACCGAATTTCCCTATCTTTTGTGAAAGTTTGTGAAAATTTGAATATCTTTTGAAATTGATGGTTTAAATGAACTCTATGATGTTAATTGTGTATGTATAATGTGAATTGATGATGAAAAATGAGGAAAATGTACATTGGAAGGAGGCTTTCAATTTTATGCCTTTAGGTGTTTGATAAAATGCCTAAGTAAACTTGGCTTAGGATTTAAGGATTTTGATGGTGTGCATTGGAAAAAGGCTTTCATGTTTACTTAGAGTGAACTTGAAATGTTACCTAGATTGATGAGTAGTGGCCTAATGTGCTTGGATAGAAATGTGCTTAATTATGCTTTGAAATGTGTAAGTACTGGATCAAGGCATTAAATGCCTTGGAAAATGCAAAAGAAAGCTTATGTGCTAGGTGAGAAGCTTTATGGCCGAAACCTATAGCTTAAAAATTGTGATATTGTGTTTTATATACTTATGTGATGGTATATAAATATAAGATACATGTTTGAGTAGTAAATATATTGTATATTGTATGTATAAAGGCTTGGGAGCTATGAATCAAAGAGATCATAACGAGGATTGTTGAAGTCAAAGGAGTGTACATCTTCTTTTGAGGTGAGTTGGGGAAAACATGTCTCTCAAATGGGACTAGGTTAACCCAAGACATACATAATGACTTGCATGTGAATTTTGAACCTAGGTAATGTATAGTAGAATTTAATCTCAAATAGATGCTAGTATACTTATATTTTTAATAAACAACAATGTTTTGAATAACTCTTTGCACTTGAAGTGATATTGTTTTCAACAAACCTGCACTTGAAGGGCAAAGGACAATGTTTTATTTTCTGAAACTACATTTTTGAGTAACTTTGCACTTAGAGTGTAAAAGATGACTTTCACTACATGAAATAATGTTTTGGAACTTACATATGCATAATCGAGTCAAATATGCTGCATGTATGTGTTCTCTTTTAGCTTAGAGACTTGGTAAGGTTCCATTTTATCGGTTGAACCGATAAATAAAGACATGGTAACTTACTTGATTTTAGTACTAAATATTTTTATATGATTTTTTTTTAAATTGGTGAGGTAACAATTGACCAATCATGTGTTAGGCACAACAGATTATGTGACTCCTATACCCTTAATACTGGTACATAAATGTTGAGTCCTTGTAACAACACCATTCTACAGGACTTGCAGGTGATTGCACACTTAGAGGTCTGGTCACTGACGAGGTCATCACCTAGGGTTATGACGCTTTTGTTTCCTATAGTTTGGACTCACCATAGATGAAAGTCAAGCCAACACTGAGATTCGGTGGGTGTGCACACTAGTTTGGCTGACTAGTGGCTACAAACATAACTATTTTGGCCTATTCTGAGATTTGATTTCTTGATGAGTTTTGATTTTACATGTGATGCTTTTATGCTCTTGTGTACTAGAATTGGAACCTATGTTTACTGAGAAAGTGATTACTAGGCTAGGCCTATGTGGTTCCTAACTAGTATGGGATGAGTTATAGACTAAGTCTATGTGTTTCTATGTCATGCATATTCACTTCATAGGTGGTTATATGCATGTTAGACGTGTAAAACTGTCCTTAGGTTATTTCGACCATTTTGGTGTGTACCGGGCCATCTTTTTTCCAACCATGCAGGTTAATTTGGTGAGATTGAAGTTCTGGGTAGTTAGTGTGGTCTTTTGACTTAATCGGGGTATTACCGCACGTGGGTAGTCTCTATTTTGTACTTTTGTTGCTCTAAGCAACAATTCAAGTTTACTCTAGTAAACATGAAAGCCTCTTTCTAAAGCACACCATCAAGATC
>JAOTAY010004732.1:0-15556 GCA_025629805.1 Erythroxylum baracoense
TAATGCTAACTAAATTACTTAATTAGTCTAATCATGCTTTATTAAATAAATAAATAAATAAATAATATTTAAAAAAATTTTTGGGGCTAATAGTTTTACCCACCAATGGTGCCTAGCGATTGTGTTAATGGGCTGTTTTGCCCACTGAAGATGTCCAATCGGGTGATTTGCCCATCGAAGGTGCCTAAAGACCATGCCAACTCATTGTTTTGCCCACCAAGGGTGCCAAGTGATCGTGTCAACGGGCTATTTTGCACATCGAGGTTGCCAAGTGACCATGCCAACGAGTGCTTTTGCCCACTGAGGGTGCCTCGCAACCTTGCCAACGAGCTGTCTTGCCCACCGAAGGCACCCAACTAGCTATTTTTCCCACTAAAAGCACCCCATGGCCTATTTTGCCAATCAAAGGTGTCCAACGGGCTGTTTTGCCCACTGAAGCTGCCTACTGACTGTGCGAACGGACTATTTTCCCACTAAAGATGTGCCAAAGGGCTGTTTCCCACAAAATATGGCTAGCCACCATGCCAAAGGGTTGTGTTTTCTACTAAAGGTGCCCAATGAAGGTGCCTAGTGACTATGCCAACGGGTTGTTTTACCCACCGAGAGTGCCTGTCGATCTTATCAACGGGCTATTTTGAAAGTACCTAATAAGCTATTTTCCCCATCAATGGTGCCTAGCAACCGTGCCAATGTACTGTTTCACCTACCGAAGGTGTGCTAATGGGCTAATTTTCCCACCAAAGGTGCCTAGTGACCGTGCCAACGGTCTGTTTTATCCACTGAAGATGCCCAACAGGCTATTTTTCCTACGGAAGGTGCCTAGACATCGTGCCAAAGGGCTATTTTGGCCATTGAAGATGCCTGGCCATCGTACCAATGAGTTGTTTTGCCCATCGACGGTGCCTAGTGACAATGCCAACTTGCTGTTTTGCCCACTGAAGTTGCCCAACTGTTTGTTTTTCCCACCAAAGGTGCGTACTGAACATGCTAACGAGCTGTTTTGCCCACCCAAGATGCTTAAAGATCATACTAATGAGCAGTTTTGCCACTCAAGGCGCCCAACTAGTTCTTTTTCCCACAAAAGGTGCCTCACAAATGTGCCAACTGGCCATTTTGCCCACTAAAGATGCCTAGTTACCATGCCAATGGCCTGTTTTGCCCACCCAAAATGCCTAATAGCTATGCCAATGAGCTATTTTGCCCATCGAGGGTGTCTAAAGATCGTGCCAACGGGAAGTTTTACCAACCGAGGGTGCATAGGAAATGTGCCAATGCGGTGTTTTGCTAACTGAAGGTGCCCAATGAGTTGTTTTTCTGACCAAAAGGGCCTAGCGACCGTGTCAACAGACTGTTTTACCCACCAAAGGTTCCCAACATTATGTTTTTCCCATCAAGGGTGCCTAGCAACCGTACCAATGGGTTGTTTTCCCAACCGTGGATGCCATATGACCATGTCAACGAGTTTTTTTGCCCACCAAAGATCAGGCGACTTGCTACTTTTTCCATTAAATGTGCCTAGTGACCATGCCAACGGACACTTTTGCCCACCGAGGTTCTGCCAACGACCTGTTTTTCCCACCGAAGGTCCCTAGCGATCATGTTGTTGGGCTATTTTACCTGCCAAAGATGCCTAGTGGGTTGTTTTTCCCACTGAAGGTGCCTAACGACTGTGTCAACGAGCTGTTTTACCCACCAAAGGTGCACCAACGTGCTATTTTTCCACCAAATGTGCCCTACGACCATATCAAATGACTGTTTTGCCCATCGAAGGTGTACCAATGCCAATTGGTTGTTTTGCCCATTGAAGATGGCTAGAGACCTTGCCAACTGGTTGTTTTGCCTACCGAGGCTGCTTAGCGATCGTGCTAATAGGAAGTGGGCAATTAGCTCTCTTCCCACCAAAAGTGCCCAACTGGCTGTTTTTCCCACCAAAGATGCCTAGTGACTGTCCCAATGGGCTGTTTTGCCCATCGAAGGTGCCCAATGGGTTGTTTTGCCCATCGACGATGCCTAGCGACCATGCCAACGGGCTGTTTTGCCCACAGATGGTCCTTAGTGATCATGTCAACATACTGTTTTATCCACTGAAGGTGTGCCAACAGGCTATTTTTTCACCGAAGGTGCCTAGAGACTGTGCCAACAGGCTGTTTTACCGATCAAAACTACCCATTGGGCTGTTTTGTCCATTGAAGGTGCCAACGGGTTATTTTTCCCACTGAAGGTGCCCTGCCACTGTGCCAACGGGTTGTTTTGCCCACCGAAGGTGCCTAAAAACAATGTCAACAAGTTGTTTTTCCCACCAAGGATGCCTAAGAATCGTTCCAACAGGTTGTTTTGCCCATTGAAGGTGCCCAATTGGTTGTTTTTCTCACTAAAGGTGCTTAGCGACTGTGTCGACTAGCTATTTTACCCACCAAAGGTGCCTAGAGAGTATTTCAATGTGTTGTTATGCCCACCGTGGGTGCCTAGTGACTGTGCCAACAAAAGGTGGGCACCTTGCTGTTTTGCCCACTAAAAGTGCTCAACTGGCTCTTTTTTCCACCAAAGGTGCCTAGCAACCAGACTGTTGGACTGTTTTAACCACCGAAGGTGCACAATGGGTTGCTTTGCCCACCAAAGGTGCCTAGTGACCATGCCAATAGGTTGTTACGCCCACCGATGGTGCTTAGCTGTTTTACCTATCTAAGAGTGCCTAGCGACCGCGTCAATGTCATGTTTTACCCATGCAGGGTGCCTAGCATCCGATCCAATGCAAACATCCTAGTGAGCTATTTTGCCCACAGAGAGTGTCGAACGACCATGCCAATGGCTTGTTTTGCCCATTGATGCTACCTAGCGACCATGCCAACTGAGTATTTTGCCCATTAAAGGTGTGCCAATGGGCAATTTTTTGCACCAAAAGTGCCTAATGACTGTGCCAACGTGTTGTTTTACCCACCGAAGGTGCCCAAAAGGTTGTTTTTCCCACCTACGGTGCCTAGTCACCATGCCAATATGCTATTTTGCCCATCGAAGGTGCCTAGTGTTCATGCCAATAGGTTATTTTACCCACTGAGGCTGCCTAGCGACTGTGCCAATGGGCTATTTTGCCCACCGATGGTGCCTAGCGACTGTGATAATGAGAGGTGGGCAACTTACTGTTTTGCCCACTGAAGGTGCCCAACTGGCTATTTTTCCCACCAAAGGTGCCTAGCGACCATGCCAGCAGGCTATTTTTCCCACCAAAGGTGCCTAAAGACCATACTAATTAGTTGTTTTGCCAACCATGGGTGCTTAGCTACCGTGCCAACTGGAGGTGGGCAACTTATTATTTTTCCCTCTGAAGGTACCTAACTGGCTATTTTTCTTACCAAAGGTGCCTAGTGATCATGTTTACGAGATGTTTTGCCCACTGAAGGGGCCCAATGTGTTGTTCTGCCCATCGAAGGTGCCTAGCAACCATACCAATGGGTTGTTTTACCCACCGATGGTGCTTAGGGATCGTGCCAATGTACTATTTTGCCCACTCAAGGTGCCTAGCAACCGTGCCAATGTACTATTTTTCCCATCGAAGGTGCCGAGAAACCGTGCCAATGGGTTATTTGCCCACTGAAGGTGCGCAACAGATTGTTTTTCCCACTAAAGGTGTGTAGCGACCATATGAACAGGCTGTTTTACCCATCCAAGGTGCCTAGCGATCGTGTCAATGCGTTGTTTTACCAATAGAGGGTGTCTAGCATCCGGCCCGATGGGTAGTTTGCCCACTGAAGGTGCCTAGTGACCATATCACCGTATTGTTTTACCCACCGAAGGCACCCAATTGGCTATTTATCTGACCAAGATTTCCTAACAATTGTGCCAACGAGTTGTTTTACCCACCGAAGGTACCTAAGGGGCTGGTTTTCCCACCAAAGGTGCCTAGCCATCTTGTGAACGGGCTATTTTGCCTACCAAAGGTTTGGCAATGGGCTATTTGTCCCACAAAGGTGCCTAACCACTGTGCCAATGGGCTGTTTAACCCACCAAAGGCACCCAACTGGCTATTTTTCCGACCAAAGGTGCATAGCAAACACGCCAACGGGTTGTTTTGCCCACTAAAGGTGCCTAATGACTGTGCGAATACGTTATTTTGGCCACCCAAGGTGCTAGCGATCATGTCGACGGGTTGTTTTGCACACTGAAGGTGCAAAGTGACTATGCCAATGGGTAGTTTTACCCACTAAGGGTGCCTAGCGACTGTGCTAACAAGCTGTCTTACCCACCGAAGGCACCCAACTGGCTATTTTTACCACTAAAGGCACCCAACGGGCTGGTTTGCTTACCAAAGATGCCCAATGGGCAGTTTTACCCACTAAAGGTGCCTAGCAACCATGCAAACAGGCTGTTTTGCCCACCGATGGTTCCTAGCTACTGTGTGAATGGACTATTTTCCCACTGAAGATGTGCCAACGAGCTGCTTTTCCCGTCGAATGTTGCTAGCCACCATTCCAAAGGGTTGTTTTGCCTATCAAAGGTGCCCAGTGAAGGTGCCTAATGACCATGCCAACGGGTTGTTTTACCCATCGAGGGTGCCTACCGACCCTATCAACGGGCTGTTTTGCCCATTGAAGGTGTCCAATAGGTTATTTTGCCCATTAATGGTGCCTAGCGACCATGTCGATGGTTTGTTTTGCCCATCGATGTTGCCTAGCAACTGTGCCAATGTACTGTTTTGCCTCCCGAAGGTGTGCCAATGGGCCATTTTTCCCATCAAAGGTGCCTGGTGACCGTGCCAACGAGCTATTTTATCCACCGAAGATGCCCAATAGGTTGTTTTTCTGACTGAAAGTGCCTAGCCACTGTGCCAAATAGATTGTTTTGCCCACTCAAGGCACCCAACCAGCTATTTTTTCCCACAAAAGATGCCTCATGAATGTGGCAAAGGGCTGTTTTACCCACTAAAGGTGCCTAGCGACCATGCCAACGAGCTCTTTTGCCCACCAAAAGTGTCTAGAGATCTTGTCAATGGAAAGTTTTGCCTACCGAGGGTGCCTAGCAAACATGCCAACTGGGTGTTTTGCCCACCGAAGGTGCCTAATGAGCTATTTTTTCAACAGATGGTTTTACCCATCGAAGGTGCCCAACATTCTATTTTTCCCATCAAAGGTGCCTAGCAACAGAGGATGCCTAGCAACCTTACCAACGGGTTGTTTTGCAAACTGTGGATGCCATGCAACCGTGTCAACGAGTTGTTTTGCCCACCAAAGGTCAGACAACTCACTATTTTTTCCACTAAATGTGCCTAGTGACCATGCCAACAGACTCTTTTTCCACCGAGGTTATGCCAACGACCTGTTTTTCCCACCGAAAGTCCCTAACGATCGTGCTATAGGGCTAATTTACCCATCGAAGATGCCACACGGGTTGTTTTTCCCACCGAAGGTGCCTAAGGACCATGTCAACAGGCTATTTTACCCACCAAAGGTGCAACAACGCGCTGTTTTTCCACCGAAGGTGCCTAATGACCATGCCAACAGACTGTTTTACCCATCCAAGGCGTACCAATGGTCTGTTTTTCCCAACAAAGGTGCCTAGCCACTGTGCCAACGGGTTGTTTTTCCCATTTTACCTGCAGAAGGTGCCCAATCGGTTATTTTTCCCATCAAAGGTGCGTAGCCACTGTGCTAACGGGTTGTTTTGCCCACTCAAGGTGCCTAGAGACCTTGCCAATGAGTTGTTTTGCCCACCGAGGGTACCTAGAGACTGTGCCAACAGGAGGTGGGCTACCAGCTGTCTTGCCCATCAAAAGTACCCAACTGGTTATTTTTCCCACCAAAGATGCCTAGTGACCGTGCCAACGGGCTGTTTTGCCCACCAAAGGTGCCCAATGGGTTGTTTTGCCCATCAAAGGTGCCTAGCGACCATGCCAATGGGTTGTTTTGCTCACAGATGGTGCTTAATGATTAGGTCAATGCATTATTTTATCCACTGAAGGTGTACCAACTAGCTATTTTCTCCATCGAAGGTGCCTAGCGACTATGTCAACATGTCGTTTTACCCGTCAAAGCTACCCAATGGGCTGTTTTGCCCATCAAAGGTGCCCAACGGGCTATTTTTCCCACCAAAAATGCACTATTACTGTGCCAACGGGTTGTTTTGCCCACCGAAGGTGCCTAAAGACCATGCCAACAGGTTGTTTTGCCCACCTAGGGTGCCTAGTAACCATCCCAATGGGTTGTTTTGCCCACTGAAGGTTCCCAACTGGTTGTTTTTCCCACTAAAGGTGCCTAGTGATCGTGTTAGTGGGCTATTTTTCCCACCGAAGGTGCCTAGAGAGCATGTCAATGGGTTGTTTTGCCCACCGAGTGTGCCTAGTGACTGTGCCAACGAGAGGTGAGCAACTTGTTGTTTTGCCCACTGAAGGTTCCAAATTGGCTCTTTTTCCCACCAAATGTGCCTAACAACTGGGCCAATAGGCTGTTTTACCTACCGTAGGTGCCCAATGGGTTGTTTTGCCCAGCAAAGATACCTAGCGACCATGCCAATAGGTTGTTACGTCCGCTGATGGTGCTTAGCTTTCATGCTGATGAGCTATTTTTCCCATCGAAGGTGCTTAGCGACCATCCCAACGAGTTGTTTTGCCTACCGAAGTTGCCCAACAAACTATTTTTCCCACCTAGCGACTGTGCAAGCAGGCTATTTTGCCTACCTAAGGTGCCTAGCAACCGCGTCAATGCGCTGTTTTTCCCACGGAGGGTGCCTAGCAACTGTACAAACGGGTATTTTTACCTACCAAGGGTGCCTAGCGACAGTATCAACGGACTGTTTTGCCCACCGAAGGCACCCAACAGGCTATTTTTCCCACCAAAAGTTCCTAACAATTATGCCAACAGGTTGTTTTACCCACCGAAGGTGCCCAAGAGGCTATTTTTCCCACCAAAGATGCCTAGCCACCATGCGAATGGGCTGCTTTGCCCACTAAAGGTGTGCCAACGGGCTATTTTTCCCACCCAAGGTGCCTAACAACTGTGCCAATGAATTGTTTAGTCCACCGAAGGTGCCCAACTGGCTATTTTTCCCACCAAAGGTGCCTAGCGAACATGCAAATCGGCTATTTTACCCACTGAAGGTCCCTAGCGATCGTCCCAACGGGCTATTTTGCCAATTGAAGTTGCCCAACGGGCTGTTTTTCCTACCTAAGACGCCTAACCACCTTCACAATGGGTTGTTTCGCCCATTGATGCTGCCTAGCGACTATGTCAATTGATTGTTTTACCCATCGAGGTGCGCCAACGAGCAATTTTTCGCACCAAAAGTGCCTATCGATCGTGCCAATGGGTTGTTTTGCCCACTGAAGGTGCCCAAAGGGTTGTTATTCCCACCTAAGGTGTCTAGTCACTATGTCAATGTGTTGTTTTGCCCACCGAAGGTCCCCATTAACCATGCCAACATGTTATTTAGCCCACCGAAGGTCCCTAGTAACTATGCCTATCGATTGTGCCAACGGACTGTTTTGCCCACCAATGGTGCCTAGAGACCACGCCAACGAGAGGTGGGTAACTTACTGTTTTACCCACTGAAGATGCCCAATTGGCTGTTTTTTCCACCAAAGTTGCCTAGCGACCATGCCAACAGGCTATTTTGCCCATCAAAAGGTGCCCAACGGATTGTTTTGCCCACCGATGGTGCCTAGAGACCATGCCAACTAGTTGATTTACACACAGATGGTGCCTAGCAATCGTACCAACAAGTTGTATTGCCCACCGAAGGTGCTCAACTGGCTATTTCTCCCACCTAAGGTCGCTAGTGACTGTGTCAACCGGTTGTTTTGCCCACTGAAGGTGCCTAAAGACCATGCCAATAGGTTTTTTTGCCCACCGAGGGTGCCTAGTAACCGTCCCAACGGGTTGTTTTGCCCACCAAAGGTTCCCAACTAGTTGTTTTCCCTCTAAAGGTGCTTAGTGACCGTGTCAACAGGCTATTTTGCCCACTAAAGGTGCCTAGAGAACATGTCAATAGGTTGTTTTGCCCATCGAGGGTGCCTAGCGACCGTGCCAATGAGAGGTGGGCAACTTCCTATTTTGCCCACTGAAGGTGCCCATCTGGCCCTTTTTCCCACCAAAGGTGCATAGTAACCAGGCCAATGGGCTGTTTTACCCATAGAAGGTGCCCAATGGGTTGTTTTGCCCACAAAGGTGCCTAGTGACGATGCCAATAGGTTATTATGCCCACTGATGGTGCTTAGCTATCATGGCAACGAGCTATTTTTCCCATAGAAGGTGCCTAGCGACCATCCCAACGAGCTGTTTTGCCCACCCAAGTTACCCAACAAACTATTTTTCCCATCAAAGGTACCTAGTGACCGTGCAAGCGGGTTGTTTTACCTACCCAAGGTACCTAGCAACCGCATCAATGTGCTGTTTTGCCCGTGCCTAGCATCCTAGCCAACGGGTAGTTTTGCCTACCGAGGGTGCTTAGTGACCATATCAACGTACTGTTTTGCCCTCCAAAGGCACCCAATTGGCTATTTTTTTGACCAAAAGTTCCTAACAACTATGCCGACGGGCTATTTTATGCACCGAAGGTACCTAAGAGGCTATTTTTCCCACCAAAGTTGCCTAGCCACCGTGTGAACGGGTTGTTTTACCCATCAAAGGTGTGTTAATAGGCCCATCAAAGGTGCATAGCGACTGTGCCAACGGGTTGTTTAGCCCACCAAAGGCACCCAACTGGCTGTTTTTCCTACCAAAGGTGCCTAGCAAACATGCAAATGGGCTGTTTTGCCCACCAAAGGTCCCTAGCGACCGTCCCAATGGGCTATTTTGCACGATGAAGTTACCCAACGGGCTGTTTTGCCCACCAAAGGTCCCTAGCGTCCGTCCCAATGGGCTATTTGCTTTTCCCACCCAAGGTGCCTAGCACCGTGCCAATACGCTGTTTTGCCCACCGAAGGTCCCTATTTACCATGCCAACTGGTTGTTTTGCCTACAGAGGGTGCCTAGTAACTGTGCCAACGGGTTGTATTGCCTACAGAAGATGCCCAACTAGCTGTTTCTCCCACCTAAGGTCCTTAGTGACTGTGTCAATAAGCAGTTTTGGCACTGAAGGTTCCTAATGGGTTGTTTTGCCCACCGAAGGTGCCAAAAGACCATGCCAACAGGTTGTTTTACCCACCGAGGGTGCCTAGTAATTATCCCAATGGGTTGTTTTGCCCACTGAAGGTTCCCAACCGGTTGTTTTTCCCACCAAAGGCGCCTAGAGAATGTGTCAACGGGCTATTTTTTCCATCGAAGGTGCCTAGCGACTGTGCTAACAGGAGGTGAGCAACTTGCTGTTTTGCCCATCGAAGGTGCCCAACTGATTTTTTTCCCACCAAAGGTGCCTAACGACCGTGTCAACAGGCTATTTTGCCCACCGAAGGTGGCCAATGGATATTTTTGCCCACCAAAGGTGACTAGTGACCATGCTAATGGGTTGTTTTGCCCATCGATGGTGATTAGCGATCATGCCAATGTACTATTTTGCCCACTGAAGGTACGCAAACGGGCTATTTTTCCCATTGAAGATGCCTAGCGACTGTGCCAACGGGTTGTTTGCCCACCAAAGGTGCCCAACAGATTGTTTTTCCCACTGAAGTTGCCTAGTGACCATACAAACAGGCTATTTTACCCATCCAAGGTGCTTAGAGATCGTGTCAATGCATTGCTTAACCAACACAGGGTGTCTAACGTCCAGGCCAATGGGTAGTTTTGCCCACCGAAGGTGCCTAGCAACCATATCAACGTACTGTTTTGCCACCAAAGACACCCTAACAACTGTGCCAACGGGTTGTTTTGCCCACCGAATTTGCCCAAGGGGCTACTTTTCCCACCTAAGGTGCCTAGCCACCGTGCGATCGGGCTGTTTTGCCAACCAAAGGTTTGCCAACGGGTTATTTTGCCCACCGAAGGTGCCTAATGACCATGCCAACGGGTTGTTTTGCCCACCGAAGGTGCCCAACTGGCTATTTTCCCTAGAAAAAGTGCCTAGCAAATGTGCCAACGGGCTGTTTTGCACACCGAAGGCACCCAATAGGTTGTTTTACCACTGAAGGTGCCTAGCGACAATGCCAACGGGTTGATTTGCGCACTGATGGTTCCCAGCAACCATGCCAACAGACTGTTTTTCCACCGAATATGCCTAGTTACCATGCCAACAAATTGTTTTGCCCACCGAAAGTTTGCCAATGGGTTGTTTTTCCTACTGAAGGTACCTAGCGACTGTGTCAATGGACTGTTTTGTACACTGAAGGTGCACGAAAGAGTTGTTTTTCCAATAAATATGCCTAGCGACCATGCCAATGGAATGTTTTGCCCACCTAATGTGTGCCAACGGGTTGTTTTTCCCATCGAAGGTTCCTAGCGATCGTGCCACTGAATTTGCCTAGCCACTATGTCAACGGGTTGTTTTGCCCACTGAAGGTGCCTAAAGACCATACCAGTGGGTTGTTATGCCCACCGAGGGTGCCTAGCAATTGTGTCAACTGGTTGTTTTGCCCACTGAAGGTGCTCAACTAGTTGTTTTACTAACCAAAGGTGCCTAGCGACCGTGTTAACGGGTTATTTTGCCTATTGAAGGTGCACAATAAGCTATTTTTCCCACCGATGGTGCCCAGTGTCCATGCCAATGAGTTGTTTTTCCCACTGATGGTGCCTAGCGACTGTGCTAATGTACTGTTTTTCCCATCAAAGGTATGCCAACGGGCAATTTTTCCTACTAAAGGTGCCTAACGACTGTGCCAACAGGCTGTTTTACTCACTGAAGGTACCCAATAAGCTATTTTACCCAGTGAAGGTGCCACAACGGGTTGTTTTGCTCACTAAGGGTTCCCAACGGGTTGTTTTCTCACCAAAGTTGCCTAGCCACTATACCAACGGGCCGCTTTGCCCACTGAAGGTGCATAGTGACAATGCCAATGGGTTGTTTCGCCTACCAAAGATGCCCAATTGACTGTTTTTCCGACTTAAGGTGCCTAGTGAACGTGCCAACAGGATGTTTTACCCTCCAAAGATGCCTAAAGACCATGCCAACAAGTTGTTTTCCCACCCAAAGTGCCTAGCGACCATGCCAATAAGTTATTTTGCCCAATGAAGGTGCTGAGCGACTGTTCCAATGGGTTGTTTTGCCCACCCAAGGTACCTAGCGGTTGAGCTAAGGAGCTGTTTTGCCTACCAAGGGTGCCTAGCAAAAGGGTTGTTTTGCCCATCGAAGATGCCTACTGGCCATGCCAAGGGGTAGTTTTACTCACCGAAAGTGCGCAATGAGTTGTTTTGCCTATCGATTACGCCTAGCAACCCTGCCAACGGGCTATTTTTCCCACTGAAGGTGCCTAACAACCGTGTCAAAGGGTTGTTTTGCCCACCAAAGGTGCCCAACGAGCTATTTTTCCCCCTGAAGGTGCCTAGCCACCGTACTAACGAGCTCTTTTACCCACCGAAGCTGCCTAGCAACAAGACCAACTTGTTGTTTTGCCCATTAAGGGTGCCTAGTGACAGTGCCAATGAGCTATTTTGCCCAAAGGCGTGCCAACAGATTGTTTTTCCCATCGAAGGTGCATAGCAACCGTGTCAACTTGTTGTTGTGCCCATTGAACGTGCACCAACGCACTAATTTTTCACCGAATATGCCTAGCGACAATGCCAACAGACTGTTTTGCCCATCGAAGGTGTGCCAACAGGCTATTTTTCCCACAGAAGGACCCAAGTGACCATGCCAACGGGCTATTTTTCCCACTAAAGGTGCCTAGCCACCGAACTAATGGGCTATTTTTATCATCAAATGTGACTGGAGACCGTGCCAATGGGTTGTTTTCCAACTAAAGGTGCCCAGTGACTGTGTCAACTGGTTGTTTTGTCCCCCAAAGGTACACGAATGTGCTATTTTTCCCCATTGAATGTGCCTAGCTTCTATGCCAATGGGCTGTTTTCTTATCAAAGGTCCCTACCGACCATGCCAACGCACTATTTTGCCCACCTAATGTGTGCCAACGACTTATTTTTCCTACCAAAAGTCCCTAGCGATAGTGCTAACGGGCTATTTTACCCACCCAAGCTAACCAACGGGTTGTTTTCCCACTGAAGGTGCCTAACTACAATATCAACGGGCTATTTTTCCCATCAAAGGTGCACGACCGCACTGTTTTTTCCCCTGAATGTGTCAAGAGACCATGTCAATGGACTGTTTTGCCCACCAAACATGTACCAATGGCCCATTTTTCCCACTGAAGGTCCTTAACGACTGTGCTAATGTGCTATTTTACCCACCAAAGCTGCCCAACAGGCTGTTTTTCCCACCAAAGGTGCCTAGCCACTGTGCCAACTGGTTGTTTTGCCCACCGAAGGTGCCTAGAGACCATGCCAATGAGATGTTTTGCCCACCGAGGATGTGTAGCGACCGTGCCAAAGCGAGGTGGGAAACTAGCTGTTTTGCCCACTGAAGGTACCCAACTGGCTGTTTTCCCATCAACATTGCCTAGCGACAATGTAAACGGGCTGTTTTGCCCACCGAATGTGCCTAATGGACTGTTTTGCCCACTGAAGGTGCGTAGTGACCATGCCAATGGGTTGTTTTGCCCATCGATGGTGCTTAGCTATCCAGCCAATGTTCAGTTTTGCCCACTAAATGTGTACCAACGGGCTATTTTTCTTGCCAAATTTGCCTAGCGACTGTGCCAACGGACTATTTTACCCACCGAATGTCCCTAGCGACCGTGTCAACGGGCTATTTTGCCCACCGAGGGTGCCTAGCATTAATGGGTAGTATCGCCCACTAAGGGTGCCTAATGACCATATCAATGAAATGTTTTGCCCATCAAAGGCACCCAATTGGCTTTTTTTCCCACCAAAAGTGCCTAACAATTATGCCAACGGGCTATTTTTCCCACCGAAGTTGCGTAGCTGCCGTGTGAATGGGTTATTTTGCCTACCAAAGATGTGTCAATGGGCATTTTTTCCACAAAAGGTGCCTAGCAACTGTGCCAATATATTGTTTTACCAGTAGGCACTTTTTCCTACTGAAGCTGCTCGGTGACCGTGCCAATTGGCTATTTTACCAGCTGAAGGTTACCAACTGGTTGTTTTCGCACCGAAGGTGCCTAGTCACCGTGCCAACGGGCTACTTTTCCCACCAAAGGTGCCTAGCAACCATGCCAATGGGTTGTTTTGTCTACCCAAGATACCCAACGGGCTATTTTTCTCATCAAAGTTGCCTAACAATGCCAATGGGTTATTTTACCTACTGAAGGTGCCTAGTAATAATGCCAACGGGCTGTTTTGCCCACCGAAGGTGCCCAACTGGCTATTTTCCCACTTAAGGTTCCTAATGATCGTGCCAACGGGATGTTTTACCCACCAAAAATGCCTAGAGACTGTGCCAACGAGCTGTTTTCCCACCCAGGGTGCCTAGCGACCATGCCAACAAGTTGTTTTGCCTACTGGAGCTGCCTAACGACCATGCGAGTGGGTTGTTTTGCACACCAAAGATGCCTAGCGACCGTGTCAATGGGCTGTTTTGTCCACCCAAGGTGCATAGCTTCCATCCTAAGGAGCTATTTTGCCTACCGAAGGTGCCTAACGACTATGCCAAAGGGTTGTTTTGCCCATCAAAGGTGCCTACTGGCCGTGCGAAGGGGTTGTTTTACCTACCGAAGGAGTGCAACGAAATGTTTTGCCATCAATTGCCCTTAGTGACCGCATCAAAGTGTTGTTTTACCCATTAGAGGTGCCCAATGAGTTGTTTTTCCCACCAAAGGTGCCTTGCCACCACACCAGTGGGTTGTTTTGCCCACTAAGGGTGCCTAGTTATCATGCCAATGGGCTGTTTTGTCCACCGAAGGTGCCCAGCTGGCAGTTTTTCCCACAAAAGGTGCTTAGCAAATTTTCTAATGGGCTGTTTTGCCTAACGACCTTACCAACGAGCTATTTTGCACACCCAAGCTACCTAGTGACCATGCCAATAAGTTGTTTTGCCTATTGAGAGTGTCTAGAGACCATGCCAACGGGTAGTTTTCCCCACTGAGGGTGCCTAATGACCTTGTGAACAAGGTGTTTCTCCCTCTAAAGGTGCCTAGCGACCATTCCAATGGGCTATTTTTCCCACCGAAGCTGCCCAATGGGGAGTTTTTCCCACTGATGGTGCCTAGTTACCTTGTCAATAGGCTGTTTTGCCCACTGAAGGTGCCCAATGGGTTGTTTTGCCCACCGAAGGTGCCTAGAGACCATGCCAAAGGGTTGTTTTGCCCACCGAGGGAGCCTAGGCACTGTGCCAATGGGAGGTGGGCAAGTAGCTTTTTTTCCCATCAAAGGTGCCTAGTGACCATGTCAACGGGCTATTTTTGCACAACAAAGGTGCCCAATGGGTTGTTTTGCGCACTGAAGGTGCCTAAAGACCATGCCAATGGGTTGTTTTGCCCACCGAGGTTGCCTAGGGACTGTGCCAAAGGGAGGTGGGCAACTGGCTGTTTCCCCACTGAAAGCGCCCAACTGGCCACTTTTCGCACGAAAGGCACCTAGCGATCGTGTCAATGGGCTGTTTTTCCCACTAAAGGTGCTCAATTGGTTGTTTTAGCCTCTGAAGGTGGCTAGCGACCATGTCAACAGGTTGTTTTACCCGCCGATGGTGCTTAGTGACATGCCAACGGGTTGTTTTGCCCACTGAAAGTGTGTCAACCGGTTATTCTTCCCACCGAAGGTGCCTAGTGACCATGCCAACGGGCTGTTTTACCCATCGAAGGTGCACAGTAGGCTATTTTGCCCACTGAAGGTGGCTAACGAGCTATTCTTCCTACCTAAGGTGCCTAGCCACTATGCCAACGAATTGTTTTGCCCACTGAAGGTGCCTAACTACAGTGTCAGTGGGCTATTTTTCCCATCGAAGGTGCACAACCGCACTATTTTTTTCCCCGAATGTGCCAAGGGACCATGCCAATGGACTGTTTTGCCCACCGAACGTGTACCAATGGCCCATTTTTCCCACCGAAGGTACTTAACAACTATGCTAACAGGCTATTTTACCCACCAAAGCCACCCAACAGGCTGTTTTTCCCACCAAAGGTGCCTAGCCACTATGCCAACTGGTTGTTTTGCCCACCGAAGGTGCCTAGTAATCGTGCCAACCAGAGGTGGGTAACTAGCTGTTTTGCCCACCGAAGGTGCCCAACTGGCTATTTTTCCCATCAACAGTGCCTAGCGACAGTGTGAATGGGCTGTTTTGCCCACCGAAGGTGCCGAATGGATTGTTTTGCCCACTGAAGGTGCGTAGTGACCATGCCAATGGGTTGTTTTGCCCATCGATGGTGCTTAGCTATCTAGCCAATGTTTAGTTTTTCCCACTAAATGTGCACCAACGGGCTGTTTTTCCCGCCAAAGTTGCCTAGCGACTGTGCCAACGGACTATTTTACCCACCGAATGTGTCTAGCGACCGTGTCAATGGGCTGTTTTGCCCACCTAGGGTGCCTAGCGTTCATGGGTAGTATCACCAACTGAGGGTGCCTAATGACCATATCAATGAAATGTTTTGCCCATCAAAGGCACCCAATTGGCTTTTTTTCCCACCAAAAGT
>JAOTAY010004770.1:0-15551 GCA_025629805.1 Erythroxylum baracoense
CAAATGAAATTATAATGAGATTATAATTATGAGATTCATATTGCATTTATGTATTATTCCTAAATGTTCCTAGTCATCATTTATGTATTATTCCTAAATGTTCCTAGTTATTGTTCTATTAAGATTGGACATTAATAGAACATAAAAAGACTAGCACACATTTTATTTTTCCTTATGAAGGAAGTAGTCGATCTCATAGGCTAAAGTATATAGATACTTAAAAAAACGTGTTAGTACTTGCTAGAGAACAAGTTCATTGAACAGACCCGATATAAGAAATCCGTTTGGAACATTACTTGTATATCTATGGAATTCTCATAGTGATGATTGCATAAGTTATCCTTTGATTTGAGGTCATCAAAGTTATCTTGTCTAGGGATTAACATGTTTTGATACTACTTATGATTTATTTAATCTTAGGTCTTTTAATCGGTAGACATTGGATGTAGCATGAACAATATGAATGTAGTTGTGTGATCAAGATACGATTCATCACCCTAAATTAATTAGGGAGAATGGTTCATTGTTCTCGATTAGTATTGATTCAGGAAATCCTTTGCCAAGGTGAAATGATGCTTTGTAAATAGTTTACAAATGTCATTAATTAAATTGAAAGCCAATGGCGAAGAACTAATATTATTAGACTCAAAAGTAGGGTAGACATTAATTCCATGCTCTATGTCTAATTGGAACATTGGTTGTTGAAAGGATTGAATTTACGAAAAAATCATGCACGGAAAGGTTAGTCAAAACTACTTCGACATTCCTAAGTATTTGGGTGGTCATAATTCGTTATTAGATGCCAATGTTAATCTATGATTATAAATTGTTTAATTCGAGAATTAAAGATAAATTAAAAGGAGTTTTAATTTATCTAATTCTAATTATGAATTAGAATTAGAATTAGAATTTAAAATCATTGCCAACATATTTGGGACCCTAATGGGTTATACATATAGAATGAGTTAAAGATAGCAAAGTTAATTTAATCAAGTTGGACTTAACTGTAAAGTTTGAGAAACTTTATGATTAAATATGATATTTAATAAATAAAGATCAATATGAGAAATTGAATCTTATATGGGCATAATTGGTATTTAATTAGAATTATTTGTAATTCTAATTAAAATTTAGTTGAAATTAGAATTTAATTTCAATTAAACTACTAAAACGTCTAAAGCTTACTATAAATAGGCTTAAGTTCCATAGAGCTAGCACTTCTTGCTTAACCCATTCTATAAGAGTTATAGAGTTCTCTCAACTCATTCTGTGGATACCATTAGAGGTCGAGCTTTGTGTAGCTACACTAGTTAAAATGGGTCGATTTCATGAATGCTTTAAGAGATACGATAAGACTATTATCAAGTTTTGGAATAAGGTAAAAATTAAGTTTTCGCTTTATTATAATTTGTGTTAATCATTTTATAGAATTAAAGAGATCTTGGTTTTCAGGAAATCAAAGATTGTGAAAAAGTTTCATAATTACTCTGTTATAGTTAGGATCGGATCTCGACCTGGTTTACCATCAGTGGTATCACAGCCAGTTTTAAATTTTTTAAACAATGGTTAAAACCAGCGACTAACTGACTACATTGGTTTAATTGCTGAACCAATGGCGTGGTATCGCCACTGGTTGGCAACGTTAGTAATGAACCAGTGGCCACGCCACTGACTTATGGTGATTCACACCCATTCAGCAGCAAAAAAGGCAATGGACAAATAGAGCACAGAAGCAGGTCACAGTGTGCGACAGAAAAGACGAAGGGGAGAGACTGGTGACGTAAGCGAATAAAACGTTACCTGATAATTGGAGAAAAATGGGTATACGCACCTATGTTTTAGGAGCTAAATAGGGAACATGTGAAGAAAATGGGACGACATGTTCTCTATTTAGAAGTTTTGACATCATCTTCACAGACCTCCTCCACGTTTTTCCAAATAGTCTTTTCTCTTAATTTACTTGATTTTAATGTTTTAAAAACCTTAATTTCCATTAAATCAACACTCCTAATAAAATTGGAAAAGTGTTTTTCCAATTGTTGAAAATTGATTCAGGGTAAATTTTATTAGGAATTTTTTGAAATTTGGTTTAATTTTTCAAGAGTTGAATTAATAAATTAAATTATTGATCAAATCAATAATTAGAATCAAGCCAAGATTTTAAATAATTTCTTTGATAATTGGATTATGTTAGAAATTATAATTATAACGAGATTATATTAATTAAGATGAGATCTTAATTTCAAGATTAAAGTAAATATTTTTCTTAATATGATTAAGATTAATAATTAAATTGATTCCTAATTACTAATTAGAAAAGTAGTTTCTAAAATAAGGATTAATTAGTTTCAATTAAATTGAAATTAATTAATTAGACTCCTTAAAATTAAGAAAATAGTTTTCTTAAGTAATTAAGAAAAATGTTTCTTAATTAAATTTATTTGTTTCAATTTGATTGAGATAAATTAAATTTATGATTTTATTTGTTTAGAAATTATCATTTAATTTATTTAGAAATTGTTTCTTTATTTATGAATAATAATTTTCTTGATTTTTAGAAAAGTATTTGTTCTTGATTAAATTCTAAAAAGTGTTTTCATTTATTAATTAAGAAAAATGTGCTTTCTTTAATATTTTTGAAAATAGTTTTCTAACTTATTGAAGAAAGATTTTCTAATTAGTTAAGAAATAAACCTCTAAATAAATAATATATAATGACTTTATTAATTAAATTTGAAAGTGTTTTATTTAATTTTGAAAGTAGTTTCCTTTTTAACATTAGAAAATAGTTTTCTAATTAAGGAAATTGTAATTTGTAATGAGATTAGAAATAGAAATTTCTAATTAGATTAGAAATTGTTACTTATATAATTTTGAAAACGAGTTTTTCTAAATTATAATAAGTAAGAAGAATAATTTATTGAAAATTATTTTCAATTAAAATTTGTTAAAGAGTCAAGATAAATTGAAAATAGTTTCCAATTAGATTTGAAAATTGTTTTCAACTCAAATTAAATTTCTATTTGGAATAGGAATTTAATTTATTTAGGAATCAATAGTTTTAATCTATTTTAATTTTTGCAAGGAGTTGGAAATGTTATTTTAGATTATAAAGATCAATAACTAGAATCAAACGAAACTTTATATTTTATGCATATAATTTGATCATGAGTGCATAAATTGCATACTTTGTTTATATGGTTAATATATATATTGCACGCATGATAAATTGTATATTTTATATGTTTGATATTTTACTTGCAATTAGTGTTCGATGAGACAAATAGAACTAAATCCCTTGTTAAAAATTAAAGTTCACGTTGAGAACGTTATTATTGCTTTTTGTTGCTATAAGAATAAACCAAAGTTTTGTTTATAGTTGGCTTGTTGAGTAAACTCAAGGCTGCTTTAACTTAAATTTGTTTAGTCTTGTGACAGTGGTTTTACTTAACTAAATTTGTGTGATTTGGATGAGCAAACTCATGATCACATGAATGGAGAGGCAGGGTTAGGAATAACATAAGGATATGTTTTGATAAGAGTTGTCACCTAACAGATCTAGGATTCATATGAGTTGTGATTGATAAAGTTGTAATCTACCTAATTTAGGTCTAGTTGGTTTGTTGAGCAAACTCAAGATCAACTATACTTGAATGGGATCTTAACCTACTAGAAAGATTAGAGTAATCTTTCTAAATAGTAGCGAGGGCTATTATTTCGAATAAAATAGTGGGAATAACCAAATACATGATTAAAGTCCTAATCTAATTTGGTAGTCATGGCATATAATCGATTACTTGCTTTCTTACAATTATTTTGTTATGAGTGAAATTTACCTTGTTAGTATAGTTGATGCTAAGTTAGTGAACCAAATTTCTTAGACAATTACTATGTTTAAGAAGAGTTCTCAAAGTTAGATAAAAATATGTGTGCCCAATATGCAATTTTGTTATAATCCCTATTGAGGATATGAAAATTGTAGAGATATGTCAAAATCATATAGATGACAAAATGTATTAAAATTTTAAGTTGACTAATGTCTTCTAAACTTTGATGACAATTGCACATAAGACATATGTCAACACTATGATAACAAGATCCAAGAGGTCGCGTGGACTAGAGCTAAAAGGTTTAATACCTTGATGAAATTGTTTCACTTATTCTAACATATTAAAAGCATAATTGTGGACTATAATTAAAGGCTTATCTATAGTATGATAATAGTTGTCATTAGAAGAAAACGATTCCATGATTTTTCTTTCCTATATGTTATCTGATAAAGATCATATGTATTTCTAATTCATGCTTATACGTATTTGATACTGAATTTAGATTCAACATCAATGTAATATGCAATGCATGGTTAGAAATAGATTGTTCAGTAAAAGTAGTTGATCCAATTTTATACAAAGAGTTTGTATATGTTGGATTAAAATAAATGGCAATAATAAAAGGTGGGATAACCGAGATTATCTTTTTATGCCATATTGGCTAAATCATCATAATGAGAATCATAAAGTTACATATGGGACAAGAAAGAATTTGTGAAACTTGTAAAGTTGACGAGTAACCAAATCAACCTTTGGTGAAAGGATGATGATGGTATTGAATTGTTAAATTTTATACATGTGATGTATTGGATAGAATAACAATTCATAAAAAGGATAATATTTATATTTCATTAGGTTACTAATGGCTTTATATGATATAGTCATAAGTATTTAATGAAATGATGATTTAAAATTTTGGAAAAGTTCAAATTGTTAAAATCTAAGTAGAAATTAAACATTGAGAATGCTGAAGCACATTGATGAGATCTTTGTGGCAAGTTATATATTTTCAGTTATCTATAGGGAATAAGATTCTCTAGTAAATACCTTCATAAAAAAATTTCCATAAAGGTATGGATTTACGTAAGGAGTGAAATACAATATGAGATATTGTAGGATTCAATATTATTTTTCTATAGCGATGCTTAGTACATTAACTTACCTTCAATAGTTTCGATTGAATCAATTAGCAATATTTCATATTAGATATGAAAGGCTAGGTCTTTGAAAGAGTCAAAGTTAGTGATTTAAGGATGTAATGCTTAGCTGAAGCATGTATTATCCATTTAGTTTAGAACTAAATTGGATAATAAAAGGTTATGAGATATCTAAAAGATTGGATGTAATCTTACAGATTTGTTAAACAAATTATTTGATTCAATGTATACTTATAGGAGAATGGTTTTTAAGATAAGTAATGAGAGCAAGATGAAATTTGAAAATTTCAAATCTTATGACAATACATCTAGTTGGAACTAGTGCCTTTAATGATACACTTAATGTATAGTTAAAAGGCTACGAGATATTGAAATATTCGCTTTCAAGATGAATTCAAAGAGTTTATTTTTAAGACGATTGTAAATTTATCACATCTACAAGAAGGTTAGTGGGAATATTGTTGTCCTCTTCAGTGGGAGTATGTGAAGACATATTGCTCAAAGAGAATATCAGTTTTAACTTTCATGTGTTGAACACATAATTGTCTAAGAACAACTCTTGTTGGAAATGAAAAGGTAACAACTTAATTCTGGGAATTAGATTTTTAAAGATAGATTGGACGTTGTTAAATTATTTTAAGTCCAAGTACATAGATAATGTACTAAAGGTATTTAGTATTTGAGATATCAGATACTTATGAAGTATTAAAGATATCCAGTACTCTATGTGTGAGTTGATATTTGAGTTCAAAATGATAAGGATATAACTTTAGAAGTAAATCCTAATTTAGGTTTATTTACTTAGAACAATATCATTTAGGATTGGAAAGGTTCCAATATAGCAATGGTCGTTAATTGAGCCATAATACATTTTTCATTTAGTGGAAATGATTAATTGGACCAACAAGTTGCTTAGTGAACTTGATAGACTTTGCATTGTTTAAGATAGTAATGTACTATAGAACATTAAAGTCATTGGGCATATATAAGGAACTAATGTCTCATTAAAGATCTAAGAATGTGTTTAGGCAGATTTTCTTAATTATGATGATAATTAAGATGGGAGTTGTAAGATTCAAGCAAGTGCTCACTATAGAGAATCGTGTAGAATTTTTTCATTAAGCCACTGTCCCGATAGTAGAATAATTGTCATATGATGTTATGATATGAAATACTTAAACAATTAGCTTAGTGCAAGTGGGAGATTGTTAGTTTATACCTTACAGCCAATCGCTTTGGTTGTAGTTTAGTGACAAATTATTTAAAGGCATTCTTTATCTTATACATGTTTAGATGTATGATAAAGTCCATGGGATAATTATACATTGCAAAATGAAATTATAATGAGATTATAATTATGAAATTCATATTGCATTTATGTATTATTCCTAAATGTTCCTCCTATTCATTGTTTTATTAAGATTGGACATTAATAGAACGTAAAAAGACTAACACATGTTTTTTTTTCCTTATGAATAAAGTAGTTGATCTCATAGGCTAAAGTATGCAGATACTTAAACAAATGTGTGGGTGCTTGCGAGAGAACAAGTTTACTAAACAGACCCGATATAAGAAATCCATTTGAAATATTACTTATATATCCATGGAATTCTCATAGTGATGATTGTATAAGTGATCCTTTAACTTAAGGTCATCAAAGTTATCTTGTATGGGATTACTATGTTTTGATACTACTTATGATCTATTTAATCATAGGTCGTTTAATCGATAGTCATTAGGCGCAGCATGAACTATATGGAGGTAGTTGTGTGATCAAAATAGGATTCATCACCCTAAAGTAATTAAGAAGAATGTTTCGTTATTCTCGATTAGTATTGATTCAAGAAATCTTTAGCCAAGGTGAAATGATGCTTTGTAAATAGCTTACAAATGTCATTAATTGAATTGATAGCTAATGGCGGAGAACTAGTATGATTAGACTTAAAAATAGAGTAGACATTAATTCCATGCTTTATGTCTAATTGGAACATCGGTTGATGAAAGGATTGAATTATACGGAAAAATCATGCACAAAAAGGATAGTCAAAACTATTTTGACATTCCTAAATATTTACGTGGTCATGATGCATTGCTAGACGCCAATCTTGATCTATGATTATAAATTGTTTAATTGGAGAATTAAAAATAAATTAAAAGGAGTTTTAATTTATCTAATTCTAATTATGAAATAGAATTAGAATTTATAATCATTGCCAACATATTTGGGAACCCAATGGGTCTCACATATAAAATGAGTTGAAGAAAGCAAAGTTAATTTAATCAAGTTGGACTTGATTGTAAAATTTGAGAAACTTTATGGTTAAAATGAGATATTTAATAAATAAGGATCAATATGAGATATTGACTCTTATATGGGCATAATTGGTATTTAATTAGAATTATTTGTAATTCTAATTAATTTTTAATCGAAATTAGAATTTAATTTCAATTAAATTACTAAAACTTCCAAAGCTTATTATAAATAGGCTTAAGTTCTATGGAGCTAGCACTTCTTGCTTAACCCTCTCTATAAGAGTTATAGAGTTCTCTCAACTAATTATGTGGATACTGTTAGAGGCCGGACATATGTGCGGCCATAGTGGTTGAAACGGATCAGTTTCAGAAATGGTTTGAGGGATATGACAAGATTACTATCAAGCTTCGGAATAAGATACAAATTAAGTTTTCACTTTATTATGATTTGTGATAATCATTTTATAGAATTAAAGAGATCATAGTTTTCAGAAAATCAAAGATTGCGAAAAATTTTTGTAATTATTCCGCTACTGTCGGGATCGGATCTCGACCCGATTTCCCATCAGTGGTATTAGAGCCAGTTTTTAATTTTTCAAACAAGGGTTAAAACCAGCGGCTAATCGTAGTCGTTGGTTTAACTGTTGAACCAGTGGCGTGGTATCGGCACTGGTTAGTGACATTAGTAATGATCCAGTGGCCATGCCACTGGCTAAGGGTGATTCACGCCCATTCAGTAGCAGAAAATGTAATGGGCAGATGGAGCACAGAAGTAGGTGACGGTGTGAGATAGAAGAGAAGAAGGGGAGAGGCTAATGGCGTGAGCGAATAGACCGTTACTTGGTAGCTAGAGAAAAAATGGGCATACACACCCACGTTTCAAGAGCTAAACAGGGAACATGTGAAGAACATGGGGTGCGTGTTCTCTGCTTAGAGGTTTTGACATCATATTCACAGAGCTCCTCCACGTTTTTCCAAATAATCTTTTCTTTTAATTTATTTGATTTTAATGTTTTAAAAACCTTAATTTCCATTAAATTTACACTCCTAATAAAATTGGAAAATTGTTTTTCCAATTGTTGAAAATTGATTCAGGGTAAATTTTACTAGGAATTTTTTTGAAATTTAGTTTAATTTTACAAGAGTTGAATTATTAAATTAAATTATTTATCAAATTAATAATTAGAATCAAGCAAAGATTTTAAATAATTTCTTTCATAATTGGATTATGTTTGAAATTATAATTATAATGAGATTATATTAATTAAGATGAGATCTTAATTTTAAAATTTAAGTAATTATTTTTCTTAATATGATTAAGATTACAATTAAATTGATTCCTAATTACTAATTAGAAAAGTAGTTTCTAAAACAAGGATTAATTAGTTTCAATTAAATTTAAATTAATTAATTAGACTCCTTAAAATTAAGAAAATAGTTTTCTTAAGTAATTGAGAAAAATGTTTCTTAATTAAATTTATTTGTTTCAATTTGATTAAGATAAATTAAATTTATGATTTTATTTGTTTAGAGAAGTATTATTTAATTTATTTAGAGATTGTTTCTTTATTTATGAATAATAAGTTTCTAGATTTCTAGAAAAGTATTTTTCTTGATTAAATTCTGAAAAGTGTGTTCATTTATTAATTAAAAATGTGCTTTCTTTAATATTTTTGAAAATAGTTTACTAACTTATTAAAGAAAGATTTTCTAGTTAGTTAAGAAATAAATCTCTAAATAAATAATATATAATGACTTTCTTAATTAAATTTAAAAGTTTTTATTTAATTTTGAAAGTTGTTTCCTTTTTAACATTAAAAAATAGTTTTTTAATTAAGGAAATAGTAATTTCTAATGAGATTAGAAATAGAAATTTCTAATTAGATTGGAAATAGAAATTTCTAATTAGATTGGAAAGTGTTGCTTATATAATTTTGAAAAGGAGTTTTTCTAAATTATAATAAGAAAGAAGAATAATTTATTGAAAATTATTTTCAATTAAATTTTGTTAAAGGAGTCAAGATAAAATGGAAATTGTTTCCAATTAGATTTGAAAATTGTTTTCAACTCAAATTAAATTTCTATTTGGATATGGAATTTAGTTTATTTAGGAATCAATGGTTTTAATCTATTTTAATTTTTCCAAAGAGTTAGAAATGTTATTTTAGATTTATAAAGATCAATAACTAGAATCAAACGAAGCTTGAACAAACATGTGGGTGCTTGCTAGAAAACAAGTTCATTGAACAGACCCAATATGAGAAATCCATTTGGAACATTACTTGTATATCTATGGAATTATCATAGTGATAATTGTAAGTGATCATTTGACTTGAGATCATCAAAGTTATCTTATATGGGGATTACTATGTTTTGATACTGCTTATGATCTATTTAATCATAGGTCATTTAATATATACTCATTTGATATAGCATGAACTATATGGAGGTAGTTGTGTGAACAAGATAGGATTCATTACCCTAAAGTAATTAGGGAGAATGTTTCGTTGTTCTTGATTAGTATTGATTTAGGAAATTCTTGGCAAAGGTGAAATGATTCTTAGTAAATAGTTTACAAATGTCAATAATTGAATTGATAGCTAATGGTGGAGAACTAATATGATTAGACTTAAAATATAGTAAACATTAATTCCATTCTCTATGTTTAATCAGAGCATTGTATGACAAAAGGATTGAATTAGATAGAAAAATCATGGAAGGAAAAAGGTTAGTTAAAACCACTTTAACATCCCTAAATATTTGGGTGATCATGATGCCTTGCTTGACTCCAATCTTGATTTATTATTATAAATTGTTTAATTGGAGAATTAAAAATAAATGAAAAGGAGCTTTAATTTATCTAATTCTAACATAATTAGAATTAGAATTTATAATCATTGCCAATATATTTGGGAACCTAAAGGGTCTTACATATAGAACGGGTTGAAGAGAGAAAAGTTAATTTAATCAAGTTAAACTTGACTGTAAAGTTTGAGAAACTTTATGATTAAATATGAGATATTTAATAAATAAAGATCAATATGAGATATTGAATCTTATGTGGTCATAATTGGTATTTAATTAGAATTATTTGCAATTCTAATTAAAGTTTAATTAAAATTAGAGTTTAATTTTAAGTAAATTACTAAAACTTCCAAAAGCTTACCATAAATAGGCTTAAGCTCTATGGAGCTAGCACTTCTTGCTTAACCTTCTCTATAAGAGTTATAAAGTTCTCTCAACTCATTCTGTGGATACCGTTAGAGGTTGGACATTTATGCGGCTACAGTGTTTGAAACGGATCAGTTTCGGGAATGGTTTGAGTGATACGACAAGATTATTATCAAGCTTCAGAATAAGGTATGAATTAAGTTTTAGCTTTATTATTATTTGTGTTAATCATTTTATGGAATTAAGGAGATCTTGGTTTTCAGGAAATCAAAGATTATAAAAAAGTTTCGTAACTATTCTGCTACTGTCGGGATCAGATCTCAACCCTATTTCCCATCACCCAAAGAAGAGGACGAATATTAATTGGTATAGACCACAAAGGCGTGGGCAGTTAGAGCTTATGGCCACCATTGTTTGACTTTCTAGTAACTGTATACAAGTAAAATTGATGATAACAGATCCCCAGCCTGCACAAAAAATCTGAATGAACAATATTTTAATAAAAAGATTCAACAAAAGGAGGCAGACTTTTCAATAGTTTAAGGATCGTGTAAATAAAAGAAAAGAAAAACAAACTAGAGAAATGGATATTGTACATTGCGTAATTGTAATGGTAATATACTACTACATTGTTTACAAATTCATTCCAGCATTTTTCATGCTCAACAACATTCAATCTTAGAGAAATCGATAAACTTGCTCGTTTGTGATCATAAGATCATATGTTTAAATTACAAAAATAACCTCCTTGTAAAAATACAAAAAAAAGGTTGCGTATATTATGAACCTCGTTAGACTCTCGTAAAGCAGGAGCCTTATACACCAGATAAGTTGACTTTACTTGTTAAGTTCAATACAGTTTTAAAAGGCAATGGTGATCAAATTTTGATTACTAAATTGAGAGTTTAATAAAAGTTGGATTGAACCAGCTTTTATTAATTTTAGTGATAAATTTTTATAATTATATTTTAATATAAAATTTAAAATATCCCTAAAATTTATATTAAAATATAATTATAAAAATTTATCAGTAAGTTGAGTTTTAATCAATAATTTTAAAATTGGATTGAGCCAGCTTAATTTTTGGCCCAATTTGTATTTATAATCCTTACGAACAAAATAAACCTGATGGTTTTCTTAAGGAAACCATCCGATTAAGCAACAAAATCAATTGGTTTTCTTATCCATTGAAGAACCAAAATTTAAATAAATAAATAAATAACACAGAAAAAGTTTGGTATGAATGATAATTGAAGAAGATGAAAAGATTGAAGAGGGTGAATAATGCCAAGAACGTTTACCGAGAATTTGATAATAATTCTTTCTTTATTCTTTATTAGCTTTAAAGCTCATTTCATATATCTTTATTTTCAATAAATTTATTGTTTTTTTTCTTTTCAAGATTCTTACACAATCTAACTAAATAACATATATTTTTAAATTTTATATTCTTTGTTTATCTCTTTAGATTTTAATTAATTTTTTGAATTATTATTATTATTATTATTAAAAATGAATTACTATTTTTATCCTAAAAAAATAGCAAATATGTTTAATCTCACTAAAAAATTATATTTGTCAAAATTTAGCTTCTTTATTTTCTCTTGTACTTTAATTGAAAATTTTTAAATAATTATTGTTAAAAAATAATTATTATTTTTACCATTAGTTTGTTTAATACATTGAATTACTAGTTACTATATATAAGTAATTTTGCTTAAGATAATTTGAACATGTGCTAAAAAATAATATTTAAACTATAAAGAATTATGTTTAACGTACGTTGAATAAAGTTATAGTAAATTTAAAATCCTTTCTATTGACTTTCTTTATATATAATTGAACTTTTACAAATAATTTTTATTTTATTATTATTTCAAATTTTATGTTAGATTTAATTTAAATTTAAATTATTATTTATTATATATTAATAGACATTGTTAGTTCATTTTTATTTCAATAAAGTATTTTATTTTAAAATCTATTTTATTTATTCTTATAATTTTTACTTTTTATTTATTACATATTGGTTTTGTAGTGATTAACAACCTTTAAACCTTAAACTTATTTTTTATCGATTCAATGCCCAACCCAATTTTTTAAACATTGATTTAATCTTCTTAAAGTGCCCGATTACTCGGGAAGAGCTGATACGTTAAAAAAAAGAGGAGGAATATCAATTGGTATGGACCACAAAGACTGAACATTAATTGAGAAAGATGAATTTTGCATTTGTCAAAATATATTGGTTTGTGCTGGGTAACAACAAGATGCAGGTCAGTGCTGGGTAATAACATCGAAATTTTGGATGACGACACGTTGGGGAATCAAGGACTTTTAGGTGAGATTGTGGTTGGATACATGACAAAGGATGGTGGTGGTATGGTGTCTGTGTTCCAGTAGTTTTATGTGTTTCATTGATGTTACTTGTTCTTTATAAAGGTTTTTAACTCTTCTATTATTTCTTTTTATAGTTCATCATCAGATGGTGATGACTGTGGTGATTCATTGAAGGTCTTAACACTTGTAAATACTTGGGTTGTATTCCATGTACAATATTTATTACTTCCACGAATGTTGTCAAATGAATGTAAACTTAAGTGTCATTCGCATGGAAAATAAACTTAGTCCTACTTGTAACACCCCACTTCCATCCGACATGTACAAGTACACCTTTTTGGACGAATATGCACATACCTGACAGAAATGGCATGCTAACTATCTCACTATCAATATATCGCATGGCGTTATAATTAAAATCATAATTAACACAATGTCTAAATCCAAAATCTCCACATTTCATTTCACAAATCATAATTTACAATGTAGCATGATATCCATCATTCATGTTTATACAATATCAGCTATTAGAGTCACAGCACTGTCTACAAAATATACTACATATATGAGGATTTAATAAAAACTAAAACTAATCCTTCAGTACCAGCTGACCGACCTTTGAGCCATGTTCTTCTATCTAATAGTTGTACCAAAAACTCTTCTAAGTAGTCTTAGGAGCTAAGTCGTCGCTCTCTCGAACCTGAAAATGTCAACATTATAATTTGGTTGAGTTTTGCAAACTCAGTTAAATAACCATCCTCGATGGTTCACTCTTGTTGTGCGACACACAATTTATGTCATCATGTAATTCACATCATCTCAATTTTCATCATGTAATATCACAAAACACTTTGTACATAATTGTACCATTTCAAAAAATCCATACATTTCATCATTTCATTATAATCATGGAAGACATATTCATCGATAATCATTCACACCTTTCATACATTACAAGTTCTCAAAACATTGCAATTGATCAAGTTATTCATATCATATGTATATGCAATATTTATGAGACTCAAATTTATTTATTATGTTATTGTAACCGAGTGCCTTTTTCACTGTCCCGTATCCGTTGTGGATACCGAGCCATAGGCTCTTACCACAGATGTCTGAGCTTTAAACTCTTTTTCATTAGCGACTCCAATCACAACTGCTTTTATATTTCATACATTCATGGAATAAATGCATTTCACGTTTTCAATCATCATATTCAGTACCCTACATTCGCATTCACATTTTTCATTCACAATGATCTTCAGACTTGGTCTGGCATTCAACATATAAGTTGAGAACATATAGTCAATCATATTCATATTCAAGTAGCACTTCCAATACAGTCCAAAATATATAACTCATTGAACAATCAATTGTTGGGAATCAACACAATCATATTCACATAATAATTCAACACGGAATGTAAACAACAATACTTTAATGTGAGACCATCTTAGGTTACTCACAAATGCTCCCTTTAGCTTATTGCCTTGAAGTCTCGGTAGTGTCTGGAAGCAGCCACTCAACGTGCTCTTCTATATGTAATCACTTACATTTTTATATTACTACATTGCACATTTAGATGAATAAGCACATTTATATATGTATCATGTATTATACATGTTCATGAATTAAATCACATGTTAATATTGAATTCACGTACAATATATGATATACACAAGAAGGGGGGTTAAATTATGTATTCTTTTCGTGAATACAAAATCTTTAATATATCTTGTTAAGAAATTCTCTAACTTGTTAAAAAATACCACAAAAGTTATACGATTTGTTATGAAGTTAAATCACAAATAACTTCTATATACTTGTCCAAAAAAATAGAATAAAGTTGAAAGGTTAGAAGATAGACGCTGCAATTTTTACACTTGTTCACCCTAAACCATGGGCTACGTCTAGTGCTCAGAGTTCGTCTGAGTATTTCACTATACTTTAATAAATTTACAAGTATTCTTTCTTCCCTTCCAGAGCCTCTTTAGGTCTCTTTACACAAAATATTCTTTCTGCTATCTTAGCCTCTCCAGGCTCTTAGCCTTTTATTTCTCTCACTAAAAAGATATTGTGAGCTTTTTGTTACAGTAAGGTTAGCTCTATAGTATCACACTTTTGAATACAAAATTTTTCTTTGCAAGTAAACACTTGAAAACTTAACGAATCAAAAGTTTTCCAAAGGTTGCTCATTCTTCGACTACGACTAGTATATATAGCCTAAGTCTCCAACTGCTTCTTGATTCTTAATAACTGCTTCTTGATTCTTATAGAAACCGTTATTCAGTTGAGTTTTGTAACTAACTCCAGCTAACTTACTGTCCAACGTACTAGCGTATCTTCATCTTTGTATCGTCTGTGTTTTCTTCTTCTTCTGTGTTTTCACTTCTTCTTTATCTTCTTTATCTTCTGTGTTTTCTACTTCTTCTATATTTTCCTTTCTTCTGTTTCTTCGCTTCTTCTGTGTTTTCACTTCTTCTATGTTTTCCTTTCTTCTGTGTTCTCCGCTTCTTCTATGTTTTGCTTCTTCTGTGTTCTCCACTTCTTCTATGTTTTCTGTTTCTTCTGTGTTTTCCTTTCTTCTGTGTTCTCTACTTCTTCTATGTTTTGTTTCTTCTGCACTCTTAACACACTTATCAAAATAGTTCATTTATTTATAATATTTTTTTTTATTGTCACCAAAATTAATAATCTGAAGTCCTCTTAACTTAACAGTCTCTCCCTTTTTGATGATAACAAATAATCATAATTTTAGAAAGATAAAAGTGAATGAACGAATATTATTCAGATAATGAAT
>JAOTAY010004807.1:0-15548 GCA_025629805.1 Erythroxylum baracoense
GATAATAAATTTAATCATTTAAAGTCTTTTTATATGCAATCTGAGTCAAGAACATGTAGCCTAAATTTAGTCCGAAGAGGCGCAAACAACACCAAAATAATGTTGTTTGGCACAAAGAATAATTCATCCCCCAACGTTTACAATAAATTTTGAGTTATAGTTTAGCGTTTTGATACGTTGAAAATGAACTTTAATGTTTGTAAAATGTTTAAAATGAATCTTAATGTTTGTAAAATGTTCAAAACAGTTCCTAACGAAGTTTAAACTTCGTGTGTAATTCTGTCTAGTCGGAGGGTATTTAAACATTTTTCAAATATTAGGATTCATGTTGAACATTTTATAAATATTATGGTTCATTTTGAACGTTTTAAAATGTTAGGATCTAACTCAAATTTTAGCATAAATGTTAGGGACTAAGGGGGTGGTTGGTTTGCATAGGAGAATGGTACTAGGAATGTGAATGAATGTAGTGAGAAATGAGAATGGATATTATTATTATAATTATGATAGTTCGTTAAAAAGAAAGAATGAATACCATTACTATTGATAATGGTTGGATTGTAATATATATTAAGAAATAAAAATTTATTTTTAATTAATTATACTGCAATTAACTAATCAATAATGATATTTTATAATTAATTAAATTAATTAATTGATTGATTAATTAATGAATGAATTATATTTTAGTTAATTATATTGTTATTGATTAATTATAATATAATTAATTAATTATAATTTATTTATTTGATTAATTACAATTAATTATATTTTAATTAATGGGTTTGGAAAGGGGTTAATTATTTAATTTCTCAAACTATAAATGTATCCAGTAATAATTTCTATTCCTCTCGATTATTAGGAGTATGGACCAATACCCAAAAAGTAGGAATGAAACCACTGTTCATTCAATCATAATTCCTTACCAAGCATGTGGTTTTTATTCCTTACGTATACCTTTCTTCTCATACCTTCCTCCTTATACTCATTAACCAAGCACACTCTAAATTACTCTTTTGGCCAATGTTGTTTTGGAAGAGAAGTTCAGGCTGTTGAGTTATTCGGACCAAATTTCAAGCAGGGGTGATAGGTGTGACTGAAATTGATATGAAGTCAATTAGTAAGATATAAGGTAATCAAACTTTAAGTATAATATCCAAGATAAATTGTTATATCTAACTTCAAGTTAACTTTTTAAGTTTAAGTTTGATCTAAAATTTAATTAAGTCGAATTTAATTTATTAACTTTACATCGATTTGATTGACACAAATTTATTACGAACTCGGTCCTTCGAAAATGTATCAAGCTCGATCATCTAAATTTAACATGTTAACTTATTGTGTGATTGAGCAGAACCATATTTGCCATCACTAATTGACATAACGGGCAATTCTTACTTTAAAACCTTGTATTAAAATGTACTTTTTTTTCTTTTTTCCTATACCTTGGTTGCAGGAAGAAATATTTGATGAGACGGACGAGTACGTTGACGTTCACAAGAAGTACTCGTCCTTTATTATATCTTTTTTAGGTTCATTGGCGTTTTTAGGATGAATGTACCATTAAAGCAGCGTCGTTTTAATAGGAATATTTGAGCCGTTTCAGCCGTATTTCAGGTATACAAGATGTCTAGGTATTGAAAAAACAGTCATCTAATGTAAATGTCTGACCATCATGTCACTTAAAATTGTTCTTCAAATTCCAAAGCTCGTGGACGGATAGTTTTTCCCTTATAAAATTGTAATGCCCATGCCCTATTTGTAGAGACGATCTCCTTTCCTACTGATGTCAAATTTATTGGCAGGTCTCAAGAAAATCATATGGAAAGCTGAGAAGACCTGATGGTTGGTAAGGTTTAGTTGCTATAACTCCACAATGTATAATTTGCTGAAATAAAATTTGAAATGCTCCCTCGTAGAGAATGAAAGGAATTTGTTAAATCCCAAAATAAGATGTGGTTCGTAACCCTTACACAAAGAAAAGGAAAACGTTCCATCATCAAATCCTGTATTTGTTGGTTTTTTTTTTAATTTTCTTGGATTACCACTTGTAACCCAGAGGAGAAAATTAAACAGTTTGAATTACTAATATTCATTTTTTATTATATTAAACGTGAATAAACTAATTTTTAAACATATTTAATTTTCAACAATATCTTATTTTAAAAACAGTATTTAAAAAATAATATTTAAAATATACACATGGAATAATAAATTTATCATATTGAATTTTTGTTAATTTGTGTCGTGTGCTATTAAATACTTTTATAGAAGTGATTTATATAACTTATGTCAGTATACATAATTTATATTCTTAATTATTATATTCCCTTTTATATATTAATTATTCTAACTGACCCGATATTGAAAATTTTCCGGTACAAATTGGACCGAGTCAGAATTGTCAATAATCCACGATATTATTTTGTCTAAATTAGTTCGAAACATTTAGATCAACCCTCTCAAACCTATATTTGGTATAACATTCAATCGATTTCAACTTGGGACAATGTCAAATTGCCATCCGTAGTCTTTGCAAAATCTTAAATACCTTGCTTTGTTCCCAAGTTACATGGAAATGACAATGTAAGATGATCGAAAGACATTAATGATTCTGACAATAGAGAACGCGGAAATTATGCTTTTGAAATACCCACAAGGCAGTGAATCCGAGTTTTGCAATTAGAATCCTTTTCGCTACCAAAGATTTTTAGGAGAGGCTTTTATACTGGCTCATACGGTGAAGTAACCTAGTCGACCAAAGCCAGTGGTCTGGTCAAATCAATGCATGATCGGGGAAAAACAGCATACGTAAAGTCCATGTGTTTCATTTGCCCCTCCTATGCAGATGGTCATGTCTTTAGAGATGGCACTATGTCAAGCAGAGTTGAGTTTGAGGCCAACTCAAAAATTTATGTTTACGTTCAAACTTTTTGGGATGCTTGATCAAGTTCTAATTTTGTGACTTGAGCTCAATGTTGTAAATAGTGTACCGAACCTGGTATCAAATTGGGTTCTAATACGGTACTGTACAGGTACTAATTAATATCGAGTACCATTTCAGGTAATTTTTAAAATTTATGAAATAGTCCCTCAAAATTTTTAGCAATTTCAAAATAGTTCACTAGCATATTCTATTGTTGTACTATATAGTTTATAAGTTTACATCAACCTTATTTCCAAAAATCATAATAATAAATAATAACTACAATTAATATCAAATAACAATATTTTTCAGAAATTTTGACATATAAATAATAACCACGATTAATATGAAAAAAGGTAATTATCATCATACACATATAGAATTAAGAACAATGCAAAGTATTTAAAATATTACAATTTCATCATATAATAAATAACAATTACATCAAAACATCCAATAAAAAGAATAATAAATATCTTCAATTCTCAAACTATTATAGTTTACAACAAGAGTTCGTGATGAATAACTAAGTAGAAGTGAAACCTATAACAAAAACTGGAAAAAAAACGTAAGTGTTGGTAGTTTCGCAAACTTTCCGATTTGTTCCTAAAAAATAAAATCAGAAAAATTAAAAGAACCAAAAATAAATCAACACTGAAAATTTGGTAACGCAGTTCGGCATTCCTTGCTTACGTCTACGGGGCCCTCACCCAGCTTAATAACTTTCACCGAAGTACAATAGATTTACCCAAGGCTTTACTGAGCCGACACCACTCAACCCTTGACACTATCTTTCAACCTTTCTTCCCGTGAAAGAATTTCACACCCAATAGTACGACTGTCTCGTACTAATCTTAACAGAGGATTTTCTCAATCAATCTTTTAATGAAAGAACAATAAACAAATAACTCAAGTGGTCAATCAACTAAGAACAAAACAATAATACACTTGAGATAAAAGAGAAGAACAACTTTCCGAAAGATTCATCTCCACTGAAATAAATCTGAAAGTCGTCGTAACAATAATGAGATGATTCACATAAACACCAACACGAAGTCACAGCTACACCGATAATACATTCGCCAACTAAAGTATACATAGCCCATAAGGAAATCAATTAATAATCGTTGCTGCCCAAACAAAAACCCTTGGTCGCACCTCTGAAAAATTCCAGCAATGTTATCTTTAAGAAGATCAAAGAAATAGCATATGCATGGCACGCCTCCATTCTATTAATCATGATCATTTGTTTGTCATATGGGACATAACATCTACGCATAAAACTTCTGAAACTAACCAGAGAGACTAGCAGGAGAGGATAGGAGAGGACATGATGGACTCTTGGAATTTTTTAAAGCTCACACATAATTTTTCTCACAGACTCACGGAGCACCATTCAGTTTACTCCTCTCACACCAACACAAGCTCTTCTTCAGCTATAAATCAAGACTTGCACAATATAGCTATGTTTTTCCAATAACAATTAACACTCACTACATCGTCGTAATTCCACACCTACTTAAGATTTGCTTCAGCTCTAGATAGAGATGTGCACATGCACTAAAGCAAGAAGAATCCCTCTTCAACCACACAATAACCTTCATATTTTTTCTAGAAACCCTTTTATTTATTCAAAAATTTACCGTCATGCCCTTAGCGTTTCAGCACATTATGTCTTCATCATACACGAAATTCCTTTTTATCAAAATAGAATTCTCTTCAATAACCAATGTCAAATACCCATCTATTCAAGGCAGAATTCTATTCTATATAAAATATTATCCAATTAGATTTTTAAAACCAAGATAATGAGAAATATGCCAATTTAGAAAAATATGCCAAAATAAAATAACTAGATATATTCAATATATATCTAACAGTGGACATTTTGTATGAGATATTGACCCATCTGTGTGCGAACTTGATTGTGAAGTCTGTTTAACCTTGAGTCAGATAGTGACGATGATGATGATCGCTACAAAAGACGAAGGAAGAAGAAAAAACCCAAACCCAAATGTAAGCCTTCGCAACAGTATCATCCACTGAGGGATGATCAAGATCAAGATCCTTCATCTGGATTGTTCACATCAGATTACCTACTGAGGGGTGACAAAGATCCCGACACATCAATTTGTCCCAAACATATGACAACACCACTCAAACAACACCAGATCTACTCCAAAGGTGAACTGTAGACTACTGGCAAATGTAAGTTCTAGGTATGATGGCCAAGACACAACGCCCTTACACGCTCTCCTGGCTCAACGGGCTCACAACTCTCAGCTTTCCTCTTAGGAACCTTACCCTCAGTATCAACCTTCTTTTCCCGTTAGTTCTAATCTCATAGCCACTGAGCTACCCAAAAGACGTCTTGAAAGTAGGGCGTTATCAAATCCTTTATATACCCCCGTGCCGATGCGGGCCTCGAAAGGCCCCACAATGTACGACCGCATCCCTTTATCATTCGGGGATTCGAACTCGCTACATGGTGGATTCCCAGGTCTTATTAGGCATGTTAGGCATCGAATTTTTGGCCAAGTATATCTTTATCCTCCTGCCTATAAATAGGCAAGATATGAACAAAGAGAGATATGGGTAGAGCAAAAAGAGACACGTGAAGTGAGAGAGAAAAAAGAGGGGGAAACAAAAATATTCTGTATATTTTTGTGGGTCTAGTTTTTCTCCTTATAATTTTCCAACTTTTTAGTAGTAAATATGGATGGCAATAATGGCCCAACCCAGTCTGACCCATTTTTGGCCCAGATTGGGCAAGCCACTGGCCGACTATGGTCTGTCCGAGCCCTACCACGGACCAATCATGGCCAGCCCTAGCAGGCCACGAGCCGGCCTGTGCCCCCCCCCCAAATTTTTTGAAATGACGTCATTTCCAAAACAACATAGTTTTGAAATTTTTTCTTTAAAAAATAAATGATGGGTCGGGATGCGGGCCAGCAGCCTATTGACATGCCTAGTAGTAAATTTCTTCTATCCTTGCTCGTGATTTTTACCCTGATTTAGGAGTTTTTCACGTAAAATCTGTCTGTTCATTACTATTCCTTCAATCCTATTTAGTTGTGAACCTGCTCTAATCCTGTCGATTTTAACAAGTGGTATCAGAGTCAGGTTAGAAAATTACGACGAATTTTTTGGTGTAATCTGTTCAAAGTTTGGGTGAGTACAGTGAAAGTCGGTGAACAGTAACCATAAAAGGTAACAACTGTTCATTAAACTATGCAGTTACTGTAATTCAAGTATATAGCACTATTCATATGTATGGTACTATTCATACATATGCATACCACACTATTTACATATACGAACTATTCACATATACAGGTATTATTCATACATATGAGTACTATTCACATGAAATAGTGAGAGCTAAATTGTGTTTGTGATAGAAGCAATGACAGCAAAGTTTGAGATTGAAAAGTTCAATGGGAGTAATTTCTTACTGTAGAAGCTGAAGATAAAGGCAATCTTAAGGAAAGATAATTGTCTGGCGGTCATTAGTAAACGGTCAGCTGGAGTCACAGATCAAAAGTGGAACGAGATGGATGAGACTGTTGTAGCTAATGTTCACCTAGCTTTAGCTGATGGAGTATTAACCAGCATAGAAGAAAAGAAGATTGTGAAGGAAATATGAGATCACCTCACAAAATTATACGAGGCCAAATCACTCTACAACAAAATTTTTCTAAAGAGGAAACTATACACTTTACGTATGGTGGAATCTATTTCAGTGACGGAGCACTTACATAATTTAAATACTCAATTTTCCCAGCTCATATCATTAGGGCACACAATAGAGATAAGTGAACGTGTGAAAATTCTACTCCAAAGTCAACTAGATTCGTATGATCAACTTGTCATCAATTTAACAAATAACACAGACACTCTAGTCTTCGACAATATTGCAGCTGCTATTCTGGAAGAAGAGAGTCAGCGCAAAAGTAAGGAAGACAGACTGCCAAATTCGCAACAAACGGAGGCCTTGACGGTGACGAGAGGAAGATTAATGGAATGTGGCCCAGGTGGGAGTAATAGTCATGGTCGATCGAAATCCACAAGTAAGAAGAATTTGAAGTGCTACAATTGTAGCAAGAAAGGGCACCTGAAGAAGGATTGTTGGAATTTCAATAAAAAAGATTCTATTCCTCAAGGAAATGCGACAACTTCTTCAGATGATAGAGGTGCAATGGTCTGTGAAGCGACAACGACTATTGGAGGTAAGAGAAGATTTGTTGATGTATGGCTTCTTGATTCAGCAGCTACTTTTCATATGACCTCTCGAAGAGACTGGTTTCATTAGTATGAATCTGTCTGTGGGGGATCTGTGTACAGCTGTAATAATCAGGCTCTGAAGATCGTTGGTATTGGCATCATCAAGTTAAAGATGTATGATGGGACAACTCAAACTATTGAAAAAGTGCGACATGTGGAGGGCTTGAAGAATAATTTTTTGTCTGTGGGACAACTAGATGATCTCAGTTTTAGATTTGAAATTCAAAACAAGATCATGTAAGTGATTAAAAGAGTACTGGTATTTATGAAAACAAAGAAGCTTGTTACAAATATGTACATACTGAAGGGAGTAACTTTGCAAAAAGGAGAGACATCCGTTACGGTGATTAATTCAGATGGCAAATTTGCAATGACATGGCATAAAAAGCTTGGACATGTGTCAGAACAAGGAATGAAGATACTTGCAGAGTAGAATCTACTTTCAGGTCTCACAAAGGTATCATTACCCTTCTGTGAGCATTGCATTGTGAGTAAGTAGCATCGATTGAAGTTCAACATATCAAAGTTCAAAAGCAAAGAAATTCTAGAATTGATTCACTTTGATGTATGGCAAGCACCAGTTACGTCCCTAGGAGGAGCAAACTTCTTTGTATCATTCATTGATGATTATTTGAGGAGAAGTTGGGTGTTTCCTATCAAGCGGAAGGCAGATGTGTTTCCAACTTTCAAATTTTACAAAGCGCAGGTGGAACTTGAATCTAATAAGAAGATCAAGTATTTGCGCTCAAATAATGGAGGCGAATATACCGGTAAAGAATTTGATGAATTCTGCAAGCAAGAAAGCATCAAAAGCCATTTCACGATGACATACACTCTTCAAGAAAATGGAGTAGCAGAGCAGATGAATAGAACTCTGTTGGAAAGAACAAGAGCAGAGAACTGCAAGCTTAGATAAGATATTATGGGCAGAAGCATTCAATACCGCCTGTTATATGGTGAATCGAGCTCCATCAACTACAATTGAGTTGAAGGCACCGATGGAGATGTGAATTGGTAAACCAGTGGATTATTCCAACCTCCATATATTTGGAAGTCTTTCCTATATGATGTTCAATGCCCAAGAAACTACAAAGTTGGATCTAAAATTCAGAAGATGTATTTTCTTGGGATATGCTGAAAGAGTAAAAGGGTATCGTCTGTGGGATCTCACTGTCCACAAGATTGTCATCAGTAGGGATATTATCTTTATGGAAGATAAGCAAGCAGAAAATGTTGGCAAGGTACAAGAGAATCCAGAAACTACAACAGTATAAGTGGATCAGGAAGTTGATAAATATAATTCTTCTAAAGCTGTACCAGAGCACGAGGAGCAACAACCAGTCGAATATGATGTTTCAGATACTTTGAGATCAACTCGCACAAGAAGAGTACCGAGTTGGCACTTAGATTATATTATAGAGAGCAATATTGCATGTTGTCTTTTAATTGAGGACAAAGAGTCATCAACTCTTCAAGAAGCAATAAATAATTCAGATGCATCTTAGTGGATGACAGTAATGCAGGAAGAAATTGAAGCTCTGCATAAGAATAAGACATGGGAGCTTGTATCACTATCACAAGGAAGAAAGCCTATTGACAATAAATGGGTTTCTAAGATCAAGCAAAGTGGTGATGATCAAGTGCAGCGATATCATGCTACATTGGTGATAAAAGGATATGCTCAGAAAGAAGGTATTGATTTTAACGAAATATTTTCTCCTTTAATTCGATCACTACAATTCGAGTAGTCCTGACGATGTGTGTAACATTTGACTTGCATCTTGAGTAGTTAGATGTGAAAACTGTATTTCTTCATGCAGATCTTGAAGAAGAAATTTATATGCTCTAGCGGGAAGGTTTTGAAGAAAAAGGGAAAGAAAACTTCGTTTACAGGTTGAAAAAGCATCTGTATGGTTTAAAGCGGGCGCTGAGGTGTTGGTATAAGAGATTTGATTCCTTCATTATGAGCCTTGGATATAGCAGACTGAATACAAACCTTGTGTATATTTCAAGAGGTTTGAGAAAGATGATTTTATAGTCTTGCTGTTGTATGTAGATGACATGTTGGTAGCATGGCCCAACAATGATCATATCAAAGAAGTAAAGACACAGTTGGCTAAAGAATTTGAAATGAAGGACTTGGAACCAACAAACAAGATTCTAGGGATGCAAATTCATTAAGACAGAAATAATAGGAAGATTTGGCTTTCTCAAAAGAATTATTTGAAGAAGATCTTGCGGTGATTCAACATGCAAGATTGTAAGTCAATTTACTCCTCTTCCTGTTAAGTTCAAGTTATCCTCAAGTATGAGTCCTAGTAGTGAATAAGAGAGGATGGAGATGTCTCGAGTACCGTATGCATCAGCAGTGGAAAACTTAATGTTCGCTATGATTTGTACAAGACTAGACATTGCACATGTAATGGGAGTGGTTAGTCGATATATGGCGAATCCTAGTCGAGAGCATTGGAATACAGTTAAAAGGATTCTCAAATATATCAAGGGAACCTCAGATATTGCATTATATTATGAAGGATAAAATTTTACTGTCAGAGGATATGTTGATGATGATTATGCAGGTGATCTTAATAAAAGTAAATCCACTACAGGATATGTGTTTACACTAGCTAGAGGAGCTGTGAGTTGAGTTTCAAAATTACAGTCAGTTGTGGCTACGTCAACAACAGAAGCAGAATATATAGCAGCTACACAAGTTAGTAAAGAAGCAACGTGGTTGAAGATGTTATTGGAAGAACTTGGGTATAAACAAGAGAATATTACTCTGTATTGTGACAGTTAGAGTGCTTTGTATCTTGCAAGGAATCCAACATTTCATTCAAAGACAAAGCACATTCGAGTTCAATATCATGTCATTCGTGAGAAAGTGGAAGAACGAATGGTAGACATGTAGAAAATTCATACAATAGATAACCTGGTAGATTTATGACAGAAGCAATCAATGATGACAAGTTTATGTGGTGTCGATCCTTGTGTGACCTGACAGAGACGTAAGCAACATGAAGCGGCGAGGTGGAAAGAATTGTTTGAAGATATGATTGATTCTCAATCAAATCTTCAAGTGGGAGAATTGTCAAACTTAGTTCGCATGTTAGGCACCGAAATTCAGTGCCTAACATGCTTAATAAAATAACAAAGAATGATTGGCCAATTTGGCTAACCATATCTTCATTCTCCTGCCTATAAATAGGCAGGAGATGAACAAAGAGAGATATGGGCAGAGCAAAGAGAGAGACGTGACATGAGAGAGAAAAAAAAGGGAAACAAAAATATTCTGTGTATTTTTGTGGGTCTAGCTTTTTTCTTATAATTCTCCAATTTTTAGTAGTAAAATTCTTCTATCCTTGCCCGTAGTTTTTATCCTAATTTATGGTTTTTTCACGTAAAATATGTCTGTCCATTACTATTTCTTCAGTCCTATTCAGCTGCGAACTTGCTCTAATCCAGTCGATTTTAACAACATGTTTAACCCTATTTTCGAGACTTTCAATCTTGTTAACATTTTTATGGTTTATGAGGGTGACAAACATGTAAAGAGAAGATAAATGACAGTGAATTAAGCCTTTTCTGGACAGACACATGTTCGTATAATGTCACACACCCATATTATCTACTTACACGAGTGAGTGTGTCAACTGTGTCAATTTTCAAATCGTGTAAAGAAGGAAGTGAAGGGCGAAGACATACACGATGGTGTGCACGCCCGTGTTGATAACTTAGATGACTATGTATGACGACCATGTAGCTCTCTATGACCATATACTTTTGCAAGTGAGGTAGTACTGAAGAGACACAGTTACTTACACCGTCATGTATATAATCGTGTACGGTGTAGAAAAACTTATTTCGTAGAGAAGATATGTAGGTTTTGCATGTATGCGCAGTTAAAATACCAAAAAATGAAGAAAAATACAGAGAGAGTAAGTAATATAGTATTCTTATCCTTTTTTGTTATTATTTAGATTATTTTGAGAGTTTCTTGACTCATATATCAATTTTAGTTTCAATCTTGAAATTTTGTGAGTCAACTTGTTATTGTGAGGTAAGATTTTAAATTTTATAAATCTTTATTTGAGTTTAGTGAATTTATTTGTCGATTTGATTTGTAATTTTTTTCTTTACATTAAATTTGTCGATTCGATTTGATTTATTTGTCGATTTGATTATTTATGTGTTTGCTTCTTTATTAAATTTTTATTCTCATATATCAGTTTGCTAATTAAACTTAAAGAGTCTATTGTTGTTACTCTTTGGTTTATTTTTTATAGACTTGTGTATTTGTCTCTCAAACATAAAGATCAGTCCTAATAATTTAAGCAGTTTGATATTAAAAAACGAAACAAAACAGTATTACTTTTTAGCGACCCAAATTTATGGATTCAAATCACACGACTCAAACTCAATTGAAGTTCATATCAGGCTCGAGCCTAATCTTCGCCTAACCGGACTCATTTCAAGACCTACTGTTCATGCATGCACGTCACGAAGCCTAGTTCCTGGATAGAAAAGTTAAATGGTGAAATGAGAGCTCCAGCCTCTAGAGTGTGAAACATGAAAATGAGCCATTGGACTAATTTTGTTTACGGATGAGAGTATATCCTTTTTAAACTCATCGTCAAGTAGAAATGTTAAAATATAAATAATTATTAGGGTTAATTGTCAAAAAAAACCTCAAATTTTTGTCAAATTTTAAATTATAACTTAAAATTTAAAAACTAGAAATAAAATGCCCAAATTTGCAATTTTTTTAATTCTAGCCTGACGTTATCTGTTGTTCTCTCGATGTCTTCAGCTATTTATTTTCTGTTTGTTTTTTGATGCCTCAAATTATTTTCGCATTTCAGCGTACTGCATCAGTAAGGTCGTTGGAACTGTGTAATCTAATTTAGTCATTTTTGAAGTTAACTGAACCACTAACGTCGGATTAAAATTAAAAAATTTGAAAGTTTAGGTATTTTATTACTATTTTTTGAAGTTCGTACTAGAATTAAAAAAATTGTAAATTCGGACATTTTATTACTACTTTTTAAAATTCAGGCTATAATTAAAAAATTGACAAAAGATTGGGCTTTTTTATGTAATTAACCCTAATTATTATAACTTATGTTAGAAGAGTCAACTTAACAATTATTTATATAATCTATATATAAAATTCAACCAAATCAAACATTAATGAGGTGAGTGATTTTTCATTTTTCTCACGCATAAACTCAAACAGTAAAAAACTCATGCTTTGAATCTTTAAGGTATTTTCTAATATTTTAAAAATCAGGCTGAAAATTATACTGACAAAACAAAAAATTTAAGGTTTAAAAGGTTCAACTGATATTTGTCCGTTATAAAACTGACTAAAAATTAAATAATTTAAAATATGATTGAAAGAGATTTTTCTTACCTATCGAAGAATTTTGAATTTAATTAAAAAAAGATTGTTATATAAAAATTAATTAATTTATCTTAATTTATAAGAACTTATTAATTTATAAAAATTAATCGGTTAATTATTAAATTAATCCGTTTTTAACATCAATAATTATTAAAGTAAATCTAACTAAAAAGTTAAAATAGAACTAAAGACCAAATTAAAATTTTTATAATTAAATTGACTAAATCAATTAAAATTTTTAATTATTGATATTTTAGGTCACGAGACACATATACGTCTTCCTCTTAAAAGTACATGTACTGGGAAAGAATCTCCAATCAACCGTGGAAATTCCATCACTTCTGGTTTGATTAATCCAGAGCTTCTAATCTTATTGACAACAAGAACAAGTTCTCATTTGATATATAGTCAGGTGTGAAAAGCATATGAATAATCTTCGAGTCTTCGAGACATGAATGATGAGTCCCATTTTTCCTACCTGCTCTTAATTATCCTACTGCCTTTTTTTTCACTTTCATTAACCATATAAATTGCATTTAAGAGTTTGAGACAATCCCATCTACTCAAATTGGTTTTTTACTTGGTTATAAGTGTAATATTGATAATAATTTCAATTATTTTTTATAAACAAGTTCGAACGTAGTTTAAAATTGTATTAAATCTCAGCTTCTTTTTTATTTTAATTTTGGTATATGAAGTTGAATTAAGTCGATTCAAGTTCAAATTTCAAATTTAAATTTTAAAATTATTTTTTTAATTTTAAGTTTATATTTAAATTAAGTTCCGTTTAATTAGTCCAAAAATAGAGTTCCAAGAGCACTAACCAAGTTTTAACTTATGTTTTAAATTATATCCTTTAAGTTAAATTCAACGATTAAAAAATCGAATCAAAACGATTTTGTTGGTTTAACAATAAAAATCTTGAACTGTTAAATTTTTTGTTCGATTTTTAATTTAATAATCTTTATTGTTAAAAACTAATCAGTATATAAAGTAATTTGCTATCATAAATTAATTAATTTTTTAAAACCAAAATAAATAAATAAATTTTCATTTGATAGTTTTCTCTTTCAATTAAAATTAAAACTTTTTGATTAGTAAAGACAATATTTTTCAATTATATTTTAAAATTTTCAATTATATTTAATTTTTAATCAGTTTTATATCTATCTAATATCGGTTGAATCTTTTAAAATTTAAAACTCTTATATTACTAGTTTAACTTTTGGTCTAGTTTTTAAAAGATTAGTTATATTGGACAATTCTAACTATTGTAACTATTAATGCATCTGTAATTATAAGTAAAGTGAACATAAAATAAATTATGATAATAAACTCTATGTTAATTGTAATATTATGACATTTGAAACATTGATATTAACATCGTGTCATGAATTAGGACCTGTCCCTTTTCATGTAAGCAATAATAAAAAAACCTAGTTATGGTTTTGCACTATCACGGTAAGAACCTCAAACTTTTGACCATCTTCCGTTAAAGAACCACTAAGGGTGTAACAGTTTTCGCAAAAATATTTAATTTATCACAGTCATTTTTAGTATAATCAAAAACTAGAAAAATTAAATGTACAAATATAAATCAATACCAAAATTTGTTAATACAATTTGACACACTTGTCTAAGTCTGCGAGGCCCTCACCCAACTTAATTCTTTCACTACCGACAATAGTTTTATACAAGATTTTACTAAGCCGACAACACTCAACTCTTGACATTATCCCTCGTCCTCATAATCCGTGAAAGAATTTCACACTCAATAGTAAGACTACCTCGTACTAACCTCAACACTACCTCGTACTAATCTCAACAGAGGATTTTCTCAAACAATATTTAAGGATAACGAAACAAAATAAACAACTCAAGTGATTAAACAAAAGTCAACATAAAAGAAAACACTTGAGATAAAAAGCAACTTTCCTAAATATGTTGCTTTATCAATGAAAGAACGTAAAGTTATCAACCAAGAAATCTGTTATTAATTTTCAATATAGTCACTGAAATATCCTACACACAACAACCACATAACGTCTCAAATCAACAAACGTTTCATTACCAAAACGTTAACCCAATAGAGCTGCAACAATCAAGACAATTACTGAAGTTTTTCACACCAAACTAACAACAAAAACAGCAGCTACAAATTTACGAAAACTTTTGAAATTTTCACACACTAACACCAAAAACGACAGCCGCAAAATCACCAAGACTGCTGGAAGTTTTCCACACAAAAACTACTATCGATGATAGTGAGTAGCCCAGCAAAATCACACAAATACCATAGAAAGTCGGTTGCCAAAAACTCACGAGTTTACCCGATTGAACCACATAAAGATAAAAACAAGAACACAACTGTACTATAACTTCATCAATTACAACTAACCAACGAAAACACACAGACTATTAAAGCACCTTAGTGTAATATGTCACTTTCAGCCCACTCACACGAAACTCCAATAAAAACAACTGCAGTTACTTCCAATAAAAGATTGTTGCACACACATTAATATCTTAATCCAATTAATTAATATAGATTGCAGTACCTAGATGGAATTAAGCATCAACGTGAAGTAAGCCCAGCAATCCAAAAGACAGCACCAGCCATGAACCACTCACAAGAAACCTATGCACAACCCAGCAGCAATAATCACAAAGATTATGCTACCAACCAAGAACGATGCAACAAAGAAGTCAAGCACCCCAGAAGTCACCCATGCCCAATCTGCATCTTCCTTCCGATGTACTATATGTTGGTGTATGCCCTTGCAGCCAATTTTGGTTGTAATTTTAATTGTATAAAATTTGTTTTATTCAATAAAAAGGCATTCTTTATCTTTGTGTATTTTAATTATTTAATTATTAATCATAAAGATAAAATCCCTGGAATAATTGTTATGCAATTAGAAATTATAATGTGAT
>JAOTAY010004931.1:0-15538 GCA_025629805.1 Erythroxylum baracoense
AAAATTAGAAGAAGAATAACAAGAAAAAAGAGGAGAGAGGGAGGTTTCGGTGGAGAAAAGGAGAGAAAGAAGAAAGAAGATGTTAGGGCTTGATTTTCATGGTTTCCAAGAAGGATTTTGATGTTTCATCATGAAGGAAAAAGGTGGAGGAGCATGAGAGCTTCCATTCAAGCCAAGAAACTCTTCATTTGGTGAAGATCCAAGGTAAGTGGGATTTTAAATATTTGGATTTTTAGAGAGCTTTTGATTCTTATGGCTTAAGAATGGTATGGGTTTAAGTTTGCTAAGATCAATTTTAGTGATTATGTGTTGTGGATTATCCAATTTGAAATGTCTATTGATTTGGGGATTTTGTCAATTGTGAGGAAAATTATGAGAGGCAAGAGGAATCAAGAACAAGGGGAGGCAATTTGAGTCAAGATTCAAGCAAGGAATTAAGGTGGGTGACTTGTTTATAATTGAGTAAATAAGTCATTAAATTTTCTTTCAAATGATTGGAATTAAATGATTTCCAACTATCTTGAAAATATGCATTTATTGTTTTTAAGATGGTTTGAAAATATTCCATATGTTTTGTACATGAATTTGTGAATGAATTTTGAGTTATATGGGAATGATTTTATATTGTTCCAAAATTGTTGTAATTGTGGCTTTTAGATGATTTGAGAAATGGTTATATGATTGGTATGGGATTTTGAATGATGAATTGCGAAATGATGATAGAAATGCATATGAAATGTGCCATGCTCATGAAATCAAGTTTTCAAAAATGTGCCATATGGGCAAAATGTTTTCAAGTTCATGAATGTCATGTTATATGGGTTTGTGGTAGTCCCTCAAGAACCATCACGTGCACGTTGACCCAAGAATAGGCTTCTCCCGCCTGCCCGCTAGTGGCATGGAGCTCCTCCAAGGACTCCCTCAAGTTTACGGCTACACAGAACCATTATATGGAAATGTGTAGTGCGTCATGAATTCGGACTTACCCAAACCATTCTGATGTGCTCATGATTTGTTTGTCAAGATGAATGCATGCATGTTTTGAAACTAAATATGTTTTATCTGTGTAAGAAGTTTTTCTGCTTGTTCTAAGTTATAAACCTGCTACCCACGAGCTTTAAGCTCACCCCCCTCCAAATTCTGTCAAATTCAGGTGAAGCACAAGAGAGTGAGTAAGTCAGGATGCAAGGCAGCACCCAGTCTGCAAATATTCTTTTGTAATTCTTAGGATTGATTTTTGATAGCTAAGGCTTTAGCCACCTTTCAAGTTGTATTAGTCTAAAGTGTACTGGTGTATTAAGACTTGTAAGGTTATTAAAGCCTTGTAAAGCAAATACTCATTTGGAATGAATGAAGTATATATATATATATATTTCTGAGCATGATTATGATCATGGTGAAGTTTTTCACGTTGCGTGTGTTGAGCCAAATAAATTTTTGAGGAGTGAGAAACGAGAAATGATCACGTTTAGTTGATTTTGACATGAGTTTGGAATAAATGAGAGCAGTTAAGGAGGATAATGTGTTGCAATAAATAAGGTAGACGCAAAGGAGAAATACAGTAGAAGTATCCTCTGTGATGACGTCACATCACAAGGGCAAGGAAAACTTAGAGGGAGTAGTATCCTCTATGATGACGTCAGAACACAGAGGACACGTCATCACATAGATGATAGAACATAGAGGGAAGGATGAATAGAATGAAGAAGTATCGTCTGTGATGACGTCAAAACACAGAGGACACGTCATTACATAGAGGATAGACCACAGACGATAAAGGGTCAAACATAGAAGAGAAAAAAATCAACCACAGATGATAGATCACAGAGGATAGTTCATAGGTCAAGGATTATAAGAAGGAGTTAAGAAGTAATATGAGTTGAAGCATATCATCTGTGTTACTATTCACAGCGTATCGTCTGTGTTACTGTTCACAGAGTATCGTCTGTGTTACTGTTCACAGCGTATCGTCTATGCTACTGTTCACAGCGTATCGTCTGTGCTACTGTTCACATAGTATCATCTATGGTACTGCTCACAGACTTCGTTTATATTACTGTAAGGATTTATCAATAGGTAATGTTGCTCCAATACCTAACCAAAGGGCTACTACAGTACCAATCAAAAAGATAGTTGTCGCAACTAGACGCCGAAATGGATTTTGGAGTTTATTAACATTTTCCAAAAAGAGTACTGTTAATAATCCTGCAAGTATTGAAACCATTAAAAGAACACCCAATAACTTATTGGGTACTGTACGAAGTAACAGACTTCGTCTGTGCCACTGTTCACGCTATCGTCTGGGTTACTGTTCATGGTTATCTTCTGTCCCATTATTACCCCTCAGAAGATAAAATTGACCTTTATAGTCCTCATAGAAGTTGTAGACCTTGAAATCCTCTTTCCAACCATATAAAGAATACCTTGATCCGATCCCTCTAGAGAAAGTTATGGCAATTGTAATACATCATTTGTGTTTCCAAAACTCCTTCTGGGTCACTGTTCACTGCATATCTTCTGTCCCATTTTCGACCCTTCAGAAGATAAAGTTGGTCTTCGAGGTATTCATGAAAGTTGTAAATTTTGGAATGCTCTTTAAATCTATCCAAAGAAACCCTAGGTTTGACGCCTATAGGAAAAGTTATACTAATAGCCCCGAAGCAGGTATATGTGTAAGGTGATGAGAAGACGACCCGATGATGATAAGTATGATGATTTTAGCATGAAAGGGTTAGACTCTGGAAGCGGGGTCTAACATCAATAATACTCACATTTAAGAGCTTTACTATTTTCTTCTTGATCATTTCTTTCATATAAAGGTTTAGCCTTCTTTTTCTCTCCCTTACAACCTTATAACCTTCATCAAAGATGATATTATGCATCACCATATTAGGACTTATGACTTTTATATCTAAAATTTGTCATCCCATGGCTCTTATCCTCCTAGTTATTTCTACTACTCTTTTTTCTTATTCCTTGTCCAACTTATTTGAAATTATGAAGGGTGAGTATGGCCCTCACTTAAAAAGTATATCTAAGGTGTGTGGGTAAGGTTTTCAAATCTAGAGTGGGTAGATTCTTAATAGAAGGTGGTATGGATGCTTTTCTCCTTACCAAGATTTCATACTTTGATTTTTCATCTAACTCCTCCTTATATAACTCTTCATCACCTTCCACATCCTTAACACCAGGTCTTCTTTATAGTTCTCTTCTTACTCTTTTACATACTCATCTACTATATCAATTTCTATGTAAGAGTTGCCCTTCTTCAGATTTTTCAATACATTCCTCATGTTGAACTTAGCCTATTCATCACCAATTCAAAGAATCAATTTTTCTTCATGTACACCCATCAATGCTCTTCCAATATTCCTGAATGGTCTACTAAGAATTAATTGATAGTTTTAATCCTCTTCAAAGTCTAACCCTACAAAATACATACGAATAATAAACTTGTCCACTTTTACTATCACATCCTCTACAATGCCAAACAGTTTCTTTATTGATTGATTCACCAACTGAATAAGCATGAACGTTGGCTTTATATCTCCTAGCCCTAATTTCATAAACAAAAATATAAGATTATACTTGCACTTAAGCCACATAAATAATTAGAAAATTCTAAATTACCAACTATATAAGATATAGTAAAACTCCCTAAATCTTTCAATTATGATGGCACGTAGCTGGTAATTATAGAGCTTAACTCTTTTTCAAGGAGACAATTTGATTATCCTTTTAAGTCTGTTTGTTTGATAGGATATCCTTAAGAAAATTTGCATACTTAGGCATGTTCTCTAAAGCTTCCATAAAGGACAATTTAATTTTCAATTTCTTTAGCTTCTTTAAAAACTTTACAAATTGCACATCCATTTAATTCTTCTTCAGCCTTTATGGGAAAAGCATCTTAAGAACATATGGAGGGAGTGGGACATATGGTGGCTCCTCTTTCTTATCTTCCTTTTTATGCTCATTCTCTTAGCTTCTTTCTTGGTGGGGTTCAACCTTCTTCTAGGCTAGTTCTTTCAACTTTTTACCATTTATAAGTGTGATGGCCTTTAGTTGTTCCCTTGGATTAGACTTCATATTGCTTAGGAAACTCCCCACACTTTGTGTAGACAATGAATTTATAAGTTTCCCCACTTGAGCCTCTAAATTATAGGTAAAAGAAGCATGATTTTTTCTAATTTGGTTAAACTTAAGTTCCAGCCTCTATTAGCTCTCATCTTAGCTTATGAATTTAAAATTCAACATATCCATTAGCTTATCCATCTTTGATTTTAATGAATTGAGGCTATCTTACTGAAAATTTGATGGGCCTTATGCTCTCATTTAACTTCCATCATTGTTAAATTAATAGAACTTTAAGTAGTTTTTTCACCCAGGATTGTTACCATTTTGACCTAGTTATGCGCCCATAAAATTGAGCTACTCCATATTATTTCTCTCTATTAGAAAGCAATCAACTATATCATAGCCTTCTTAATTGCACAGTTCATATCCACGTTGTATTGCCTTTATTGGGCTAGACAAAATTGCTTTCAAGCTGTTTATTTGCTTATATAAGTTTGGTACTTTAACCTATAATGTTGTCAGTGAATTAATAAGCACTCCCTTTTGATATCTAAAGGTTGGTTACTATTTGCTCATCTCCAATGTCCATAGGCAACAATTGTTTGCCATTTCCTCTAACTAATAATTTATGGCATCTATTATCTTCCTGATCAATGAACCTCCAGCTATTATGTCAATGGTACTTCTTGTAGGTAGATTGACTCCATCGTATAATGATTGTAATAGGAACTCCTTAGGTAAGTTATATTGTGGATAGCTCCTTTGCAATTCCTTAAATCTTTTTTACACTTTGTAGAATCATTCCCCTTCGATTAGCTGGAAAGCTTTCCTTTCCTTTATGATCTTTATCGTCAGGGGGAAGTACTTAGCTAAAATATCTTGTACCAACTACCCAAATTAATATTTAAACACTCCTTACCTTTAATGAAGATACTTATATTTAACATAATTAATTCTCTCTTATTTGAGGTTAAATAAGGAGGTAAAGGAGATAAACTTATGAATGAGCTTGAAGATATTTGAGAAGGAAAATGGTTACCCTTCACAAGCTTTTATAAAAGTCTTAAAGCGAGTAAGAGGATTAAAAACATGGTAAAGCAACATATCAAGGAAAAGAGTAAGGAATTAATGGAAAATGATGCAAATTCATAGTAAGAACTCATCATTTGCTTGCTTAGAATTTATGATGAATAGAATAAGAAATTTAAAAATGAGAAGAAAATTACAATCAATGTAATGTTAGTTATTACAATAGAATATTACATTTTTTTGCTATTTTGCTCTCTTTTTTCTTGCAATTTCTAGCTAATCAATCTACTATATGTGCATTTGTTCTATAAGATATATATTGAATGGTTAACTGTTGGCTTTGGTTTGACTCTAACTCATCATAAATTTAAACATCTTATTTCAAAATTGAAAGTGAATTTTGAGATCTTAGTTAGATTTTGGTATATATAGCTTAAGTTGAAATTTTAAGTATAGTCCTTTTTAAAAAGTTAGAAAAAATGGCATTCACTAATAGTAGATAAAAGTAGTGGTATAACTAAACATAGATGGCTTTATGATGTTACGAATATATTCTCAGTTAACTGTTATGTCCTAAATTCAACTACTAAGCTTCATGTTTTAAAAATTTCATAGATTGAAACATATAAAAGGGAATAATTATTAACTTGGAATATTTCAAACTTGAAAAGGCATAAGATTTGTATTTGATAACATTAAAGTAAAATCAAGGAATTAAAACTTGTTTAATTATTTTAAACAGTATATTTACCATTAATAGTAAACAATAACAAGCCAATAAGAATCCCGCTGGGACGCAGAATATAAGGAGGTCTAAAAGTATACAACCTTACCCCTAGTTAGTATAGCTTCTATATGTAGAGTCCTCTACCTATATCCTAGTTCGTCAAAGTTTTTTATTGAGAGTTAAGTCCTCAATAAGCTTTAATAAGGTCATATTGTTCCAAATCACCTATCCCTAATTCTTCTTGGGCCTTCCTCTTCTTCTCCTACATTCCCTAAGTACAATCTTCTTTCATCTTCTTATTGGGGTGTCAATATGTGTACTTTTAACATGAATAAACCACCTAAACCTTGTCTTCCATAATTTACTATCAACATTAGCCACCCACAACTTATCTCTTATCACTACTTTATTGACCTTGTCTCTTCTTTTAAGGTTACACATCTACCAGAGCATCCTCATCTTTGCCACCATTAACTTAAGACTATGCACATGTTTGATGGGCTATCACTCTATCCTATAAAGCATGGTCAACCTAATTACTAAATTATAGAATTTACCTTTTAGCTTAATTGGTATCTTCTTGTCATATAAAATTCCTAAGGTTCCCTTTTATTCAAGTTATCATAATTTAAGATGGTGCATTATGTTATCTTCTATCTCGCTACTACTTTTGATGATATATCCAAGGTACTTATATGTAATATAAAAAAATAAAAGAAATAACTTGGAAAATAGGAGGGAAAATATTTAACATGGAAGGACCTTGGTAAGGTGAAGTACACCTAGAAAGTAGCTTTGAAGGTCTTAAGAATATATCCTCTCAAAGTTAGTATCTTTAAAAAGGTTATAAATATATAAAGTACAATAGATATCTTATTCCTAAAAGGTGGTAACTAAGTAATAGCCTCATATAGTACCTTTAATGCTTAGATTCACAATAGTTCTTTTAATGTATTTTATTAGCATTCTTCTATCTATAGTTTTCAAATCTTATATGTTACTAAAATGACACAATAAGAAAAGAAATATTTGTAGAACAATTTAAGTTCAATTTAAGTAAGTTTAACCAAGTTGTAATTCTACACAATAGCTTTGGTCCATTTGGAGGAAGATCTCAAATATATCCTAGATATGAGATTGCAAAAATTGAAACCATTATCACTATTCATTACCTAATTAATATTTTTTATTAATTAATTAATATTTTTATATCAATTTATTAATTAATATCAATTTACCAATTTCTAATTAATTAATATTTTTATAAGTGATATTATTATTATTGTTAGTGATATTATTATTATTGTTATTATACTTAAAAAATTGCAACATGATAAATATCTCTAATTATTTAATAAATAAAATTAAGAAATTAAATAAAAATTTTAATTTATATTACAAATCTCAACTAAATATATTTTCAATTTTATTCTTATTATAAATCACAACTAAGTGTGTTTTCATTTTTTTCTTGACGAGAAATATATAAACTAAAAATAGAAAATAAAAACTAAAAATTACAATTAAAAATGAAGGTGAAACTTACATTCCCTTAGATATCTCTCACCTCAAACAATTACTTTTATTAAGCTTTATTAAATAACTAAGTATAGTTATTGTATACCAATGATCCATAAATATTACCATAAAAACTCTTTTTTTAAGACACCATTTTATCACCCACATGCTTCCTAAAAACAATAAATAAAAATAAATAAATTTGATTCTAAGTTTAGCTTCTACAAATTTTGTGATTCACTATTTTAGTATAGTCATGAAAAGGTTAAAGACTAGAAGACTTCGAAGGTTTAGTGGTTATTCTTTAGTCTCTTGCCAAAGTCAAACTTAGAAATCATGTTTATTAAGAATCATCCTTGTATTTTTCACAAAATTATGAAGATGTCAATGATAAAAATAGGAAACAATAACCAAAAATCACAATAAAATGATAGCCAAACCAACAGTTCCTTAGGCATCTCCCACCGCAAACCATAAATTGCTTCTATTAGACCCAACATTCCATTTTAAATACATTAATTTGAATAAGGGATGACAACAATAAGATTTAATGGATATCCAAGTAAAATTATCTTAAATCAAAGACGCAAAAATTTTAGCAGAAAAATCTTATTCTAAGACACCATTCTAGCACTCACGTTCTTCCTAAAAATGAATAAAATAAATAAATTCCATAATAAAATTAGCACTCATAAATTCCATTTTTTATTTTTTTTAACATAATCATGAAAAAGCTAAAGACTAGAATTCTAGCAAAAGTCATACCTAGCGATCATATTTGTTAAGAATCATCCTTGTGTTTTCTCACAAAAGAATGAAGAAATTAAACATATTTTTCAATTTTTATTACAATATCAACTAAATAAGTTTTTTTATTTTTTAACGAAAAATAACATCAATGAGAGTTCTGCTAATACGTGGGGCCTGAGTACTCAACCTTACCCTAATTGGTAGAAAGGTTGTTTATGATAAATCCACATAAATAATATATATATGTGTGCATATACATATTAAAATAATTAAAAAAATAAAGATATATAATGCAAATGCAAATACAAATAGACATAAAAATAATATAAATAAATACATATCAATAAAAATATAAAAATATGAAATAAAATACATAATACAGTAAATATAGAACAAGGTAAAGAGTAACAATAAAAGACAAATAAGTAAATAAATACACAATCCAAAAAGAAGATAAGTACAAGAATAAATCAAACAATTCATTACAAGAAAACAATTAGTCTAAGTAAGAAACTGTTTAGGCTAAATAACTAGGAGGGATGTACTATGCAACAAAAATTTAGGCTAAATACAAGACATAAGACTCAAAGGAAAATAATTGAAAGTCTTAAGAGAACGAGAATGGCCTCTCTATATAAGATCCTATACTTATATCCTAGTATGCCAAAAATTTTTATTGCAGACCATATCCTCGATAAGTTCTAACTGAGTCATGTCATTCTTTATCACTTTCACTCAGTTCTTTTTAGGCCTTCCTTTTTTTCTCTTATTGTCTCTAAGTACTATTTTCTAGGATTGGCAATTTAGTTTGGCCTAGCCTAGCCTCGGGCTTAGGCTTCCCATGCTAGGCCCAAGACCTGACCGGTAATTACAAAATGACATCATTTTGCAAATTTTTTAAAAAATGAAAAGTAAAGTCGGGCTGGCTCAGTATGATCTCGGGTAAAGCCTAGACTCAAGATAGGCCCCACCCATTGCCACCCCTACTATTTTCTCACATCTTCTCACTAGAAAGTCAAGGTGTCTCCTTTTAACGTGTACGAAGTACCTAAGCATCGTCTCTCTTAATTTTTTATTAATATTAGCCACCTTTAACTAGATTCTTACTATTACATTCCTGACCTTATCTCATCTTGTAAAGTTACACATATAACGAAGCATTCTCATCTCCACCACCATTAGCTTATAACCATACACTTATTTGATGGCCAACATAGACCCCATAAAGATGGACGACCTAATCACTAAACGATAGAATTTACCTTTGAGCTTGAGTGATATCTTCTTGACATATAAAACTCCAAATGAAATTCTCCATTTAAGCCATCTTGATCTGATAAGGTTAACTATATCTTTATCAATCTCTCCATTGTTTTGGATGATAGATCCTAGATACTTTTAAACACTCTTTTCGTGGTATAATTTCTAAACTGATCTTTAACTCCACATTAAAAGCCACCTTATAGCCCAAAAAGTTAAACTCTAAGTACGCAGTCTTAATCCTCCTCAATTTAAAGTCCTTTAACTCTAGTAAATCCCTCTAAAGTTCTAACTTGACATTGACACCCTCTTTTTTCCCATCCACTAAGATAATATTATTATAAGAAAATATACACAATGGCACATCCCCTTAAATATTCTTGATGTGCTCATCCATCACTAGTGTAAACAAAAAGGGCTGAATGAGGATATTTAGCATAGCCCAATATCGATAAATAAATTCTCTGTATCTCCTCCTATTGTCATTACTCCAGTTTTTTCCATTTCATACATATCCCTAACAACCCATAATAGGTCATAGGAACTCCCTTAACCTCTAAACATCTCCACATGATTTCCTTAGGTACCATGCCATACGCCTTCTCTAAATCAATAAAAACTATTTGTAAATTATGTTATCTTTTCCTTTAATATTTCATTAATCTTTTAAGGAGATATAAAGCTTCTATCGTGGACCTTTCTAGCATGAAGCTAAATTGATTCTCTAAGATAGGAGCATCCTTTCTCACTCTCTTCTCAATCACCTTCTCCCATAACTTGTCGGTGTGACTAAGTAGTTTGATGCCTCTATAGTTGTTACAATTTTGGATGTTCCCTTCATTCTTTTTTTTTCTTTGAAAGATGAATGAAATATTTCATTAGCACTAGGAAAAAAAATTACATCATCATAATGAAATCTAAGTTAAAACTTGTTCATAATCAATACATTAAATTTGGGAGATACAAAGAATCAAGTTCTTAGAGATTTCATCTAAGCTTCATATCTGGAGTGAGTTTATTTTGTGCATTCTTTGCCACCATGATATCTTTATAGAGTATTGTCAGCTAATTGATGCTTTCCAATGGCTTCCACTTTGTATAAACTATTATTTCTTTCTCTCCAAATTGAATAAATTGTTGAAATGAAAGCAGTTGTGAAGAGGTCTTTATTTTTATTGAGTTCTTTATCTTTCTTGATAACCTAGACCAAAAGTTTATTCCATTCGTATGTTTGGCAATGCTCCATTAGCAAATGTAGCACCCTACTCCAAATAACTTTGGAGAACCTACATAGAAAAAGAGGTGATTTCTATCCTCTTCTACTTCATTGCATAACACAAAAATAGGATCATATATACCAAACCATCTATCCTTGGATTTGATTATGTTCCTAATAACTAGCTAATTGATTAAAGAAGCTTGAGGATTCAAGGTGTGCTTCCAAAGTAGATCATACCAAGGTACATCCTCTAAGCTTACTCTGAAGGTATTGTAGCAAGAATCATTAGTAAAAAAAAATCCCCTTGGTATTGGCTAACTAAGTAATTCTATCTTCCCTATGCTAATGATGAACCTGAGGTAGATATGTTGCTAGAGAAGAGGAACCCCTAAAATTGTAATGTCATTCTCTATGTTGAAAGAGTGAAGAAACTCTGGAATCTGCAAGAAATTTGTTTTTTCTCAATTGAAGAATGTCACTCCTTTATATTAGAGAATTAAGGTCATTCCAATTGTTATACAAGATCCAAATATTTCCCCATTTCCCAATTTATTTTTTATCTAGGGATATAAGAGATTCCTCAAGATTAACATATGGATAAAGTACCAAGAATATTCCATGTTATTATCCCACTTTCAGAAATTTTGATTTTTAAGATATAATTCATCTATCCATTTGATCCATAAGGCTCCCTTGTCAATATGTAAACTCCAAATCCTTTTTCTAGATAGAAAATTTTGCATAAGAGGGATAGGAATAATCCCTAAACCCTTTTGTTATTTGGCATGGATATTTCCTCCCATTTGACTTTAGCTCCCTTTGAATTATCTATCTTTCCAAACCATAAAAAGGCTTTGATAGTTCTTTCAATCTCCTTGAGAAGTCTCTTAGGAAAAAAATAATGTGTGCACTTTAATGAACACGAAGATTGTTAAGGATATAATTGATTAGAGTAAGCCTAGCTGTAAAAGATAAAAATTTGTTTAGCCAAGCATTTATTCTAACTTAATAAGATTTAATCAGTGGAATGTAATCAAAGAATTTTGGTTTAGTTGAGGTGATAGGGATGCCAAGGTATCTAAAAGGAGGATTTTGAATTCTATAACTTGAACTTCTGCTCAACACTGGATGGTTCCTTATATTAGAAAAAATGAACATATTACTTTTGTTGACATTGACTTTCAAACTAGAACAATCTGTAAACAACTGCAATATGTTTAAGATAATTTTAGTGGGTTGAATTGCCAGCACCGCCTAATAGCATTAGATCATCAGCAAATATCAAATGAGTAATCTTTAGCTCTCTGCATTTTTTATGATATTGAAATCTTCCATTGTAAGAACTGAGCTTGTTAAGCATCATAGATAAGCCTTCTATAACGAAAGTGAATAGGTAAGGGGATAGAGGATCCTTTTGCCTAGTTCCCTAAGTATTCCAAAACAATTGAGTAGGGGCGCCATTTATTATAATACTGAATGAGGTTGTTGTCATAGACTCTGTTATCTACTTAACAAACTGTTTTGGGAACCCAAGAGCAAGTAAATAAGATTGAATAAACTCCCATCTAATGGTATCAAATGCTTTGAAGAAATTAGCTTTAAATATATAGCTTCTGATAGCTCTTCCATAATTGTAGTCTTTCATTAGTTCCTGTATTAGCAAGATATTATTACCAATTGATCTCGCAGTGATGAAAACTCCTTGAGCGGGATTTATGACTTCTTTTAATGCCATTTTCAATCTGTTGGCTAGCAACTTTGCTATTACCTTACAAACTATATTACAATATGAAATAAGTCTATAATCCATCAAGGAAGATTGATTTTACTTCTTAGGAATGAGAAAAATATAGTTATTATTCATTTCTTTCAACATATTCAAAGAAGCAAAGAATTCCAGTATAACTTCAGTAAAAAGATTGTCTGTGATATCCCAAAAATTTTAGAAGAAACAAGTAGAAAAACCATCAGGTCTAGGAGCTTTGGAGGTATGCAAACTAAATAAAACCTCTTTAACCTCTTACTGTATAAATGGAGTTACCATATAGTCCTTCAAATCTTGGTTAATTATACTGTCAAAGAATATACTCATATTGAAATTTATTGGAGCATTAGAGTCTCTAGTCCCCATCAGCATAATAAAGAAGTTCATAACTAAATCCTACAATTTGTTCTGATCAGTATAGATATTCCTAAGGTTGTCTTGAATTTCTCTTATCTTACTCCTATTCCTTCTTGCTAATATAGAACAGCAAAAAAATTTGTTGTTGGCATCTCCCTTCCTTAGCCAATTGATCCTTGCCTTCTACTTTAGTATAGAGTTGTACAGGTTTAAAGTCTTTTAATACTTTTTCAATCTCTAAGCTTCTAGGACTCCCACAATATTATTATAGGTGAACTTATAGCAGTTCTCTTGAGCCTCTCTCAATTTGTTCTTGGTTTCAGTAATACCTTTGGACTGATCTCTAGCAAATCCCTTCATAGCCAATATGATAAGTTTAAACTTCTTCATAAGTTATAAAACCTTAAAGCCTGCCACTTCTTATTTCTAGTTGGTAAGTACTACATCTTGGAAGCCATCTCTTAGATTTAAGTCATTGAAGAATATGAAAGGGGCTTTATAGGTTTTGAAGTGTAAGAATTTTAGAATATTCATGCAAGAGTAATCTAAATAGGAAATTTCTCCAGGATATTAGTTTAACAAAACTTGATTAAAACTTGATTAACAAGAAGTCTATTGATCACAGGTTTATGAATGCTAAGTTTTAACATTTTTAACCTCGATAATATTGCAAGTGCACGGGTCATTCGCATAGTACCTAAGGTGTCTATCCCACGAAAAGGAGGAGTAATTCAACCCTAAAATCTAAGGCTTAACTCAAATTCGCAATAAATCAAAATAAACATCTAAGCATAAAATTATTTAATCAAGTAATCAAATTCAAGAATTTAATTGAAATTATAAACAAGATAGCAATTGCACAACCAAATCAAGAATCAACCTAGAAACTACCAATTGAGAGAAAGGGGGTTTTAATTCGACCTTAATGAAAACCTAATTGATTATGAAATTACTGAATTATTGGGTCTAGACAGTCCTAGGGTGGATTACTATCTTTCGAGTTATAATCTTTAACCCTAATTTAGATTATAGAATTGCAACCTTTCGATTCATAATTTACCCAAAACCTAAATTAGATCTGAAATTGTGCAATAACCTACTAAAAACCTATGCACGATCTCTCATTACACAGTTTTACCGGTTTGATTCAATTCTCAATCTATTAAACTACATAACTCTCATTGGCACAATTTAATGATATTCACTCGATTCACCCTCTCAATTTGTTACCGAATTATTAAAAACTAAATTGAATCACAATAACTCAGCAAACACAAAATAAATCAAATTTCATTAATCTCAAAGATAAAAATCCCGGTGAGTATAAATATAAATCAACATTTAACAAAACCTATTCTCAACGACTATCTCAATTCTGTAAATCAATAAAATTGAAATAAAATCAGAAAATACGAGTGGAATGGATTGATGGAGGCAGCAGCAGTGGAAAACCTCCTATTCCTGGAAATACTTCGCGCAGGCTTCTTCTCCTTATCTCTCTTCCTTCGATTCCTTCCTCAATCTCTCGATAAAGCTCTCTAGGTTTTCAAAATTTGGCTGATGCAAAAGCTCCCTCTTTCTGTTCGTTGATGTTCCTTAAATACCTTGGAAGCCCTAGGGTTCATTCGGGGTTGAAACCGTCTGAAAAGTCCCTCAAAACTTGATGTTTTTAGCTATTTTCGTGTCAGTCCGATGCAGGCCACGATCGTAGCCCTGCTTGCCATAATCGTGGCTAGTGTCTAACCATCTTTGTCACAATCGTGGCTTAAGTGCCATGATCATGTCCTGGTTCTAGTCTCTCAGTCACGATCGTGACCAAAGTGTCATGATCGTGGCCTGGATCCTGGTGGTTCTTATCTTTCTGTCATGATCGTGGGTCGTGATTTTAGCCCGAAAGTCTCCGAAACTTCTTCATTCTTCGCCGTTAACCCTGAAACAGTAACAAACACATCAAGGTATTTCAAAAAGATAATATTTAAGCTCAAAGACTTATACTAACCTATAAAAACACTTAAAACATATAAACTAATACAATTAACACCTAAATACACCTTAAACACTCAAATTAACACTAAACAAATAACAAATTAAACCCTAAAACATGATACAAATCACAACTATCAACATCCCCACACTTAAACGTTTGTTTGTCCTCAACCAAACAAAACAACAAACACATACCAAGCATATAACACACAATGTAATAATGAGGCAATGGCTTTAACTTCATGAAATAAATTTAATCTTAAACACGGTCACATAAGTTATATCTAATCATTAACATGCAAAATCTATACGTAGGGGCTTTGAACAAAATACACAAATTAATCAAGATCTAAGTGTCAATTTATTTACCCTTTTCAATTGTACACACACATTAATAATTCTTTGATCATTCAAATTTTGTAACTATTCCTAAGTATATTTTCATGAAAAGTCAAGCTTACTATAAGTCCAGTAGGTTTTTATTAAGAAAACAACATTTTTTCATTTATTTATTTAAGCAGGGACTTAGTCTTTTACTCAGAGGCAAACATTAGTGATGAATGTCGATCCGGTTACTTAACTAAGTCATTTTTATTAAACAGCTTAGTTGAAACATCATTATAGATTTTTTATGTGAAGGCACACATTTGTGATGCTTGTCGGTCCGGTTACTCAGCTATATCATGTTTTCAACTGGCTACTAGCTTTATTCATAACCCAAAGGTCAATGGACTAGTGATTTATTTAACAAAAAATACACTTTTTATTTTTTATTCCCTACCTTGTTGTTTAAGCTACTCATTTCCATGAAAAATACTAGTTAAGCTACTTAAGTTGAAAGGCCTCAAATTAT
>JAOTAY010004959.1:0-15533 GCA_025629805.1 Erythroxylum baracoense
ATAATAATAATAATTTATTAATTATATACTTTAAAAATATTAAATGAATCATATCTCAATTTTAATGACAAATTTAACTTAAATAATTTTGAGTATCAAGAACATGTATAAATTTAGTAAGTTTATTGTATTTTAATTTAAATCTTAAACCAAAAAACTTATTTAATAACTCAAATTTTAGTAACAATTTTAAACTAACTAATATTAATTATCAAAAGCGTCGTAAATTTTTATTGAGGGTGTGCTTGATTTACTTTAAGAAATAGTAATAGGAATTATAATGAATATTACGAGGAATAAAAATGAATATTACTTCTATTCTTCGCTATATTGAGGGACGAAGTATTTGTTGGAATATTAAGTATAAGTAAGAATTCCAAATTAGAAAGAGAAGGAAATAGTGAAGGGCATGTAAGTAGAAATGACCCATAAATCTAATGTCTTAAAGTTTTGGATTGAAGTGTAGTGTCAAGGTTCACGAGTACGTTCCCTTACTAGGCCCATGATGTAGATCTCTTATAAAAGTGGGCTCTTCAGATCTAACAAGTGATATCAGATCCGATGGTTCGGTAAGGGACGATTATAGAGACGGTAGTCGGATTCCGTGATTGCCTCCCTACGAAGAAGAGCAAAGAGACTCCTGATGGACCAAAATCAGTAGAATAAAAGGGCTCTTAGTGACGCCATATACTTGAGTTGCTAAGAAAAAAGGCTTTCACTCAAAGGGGTCCAAGCTCAGTGTGGAAGTTCACACTTGAGGGGGAATTGTTGGAATGTCAAGTGTGAGTAGGAATTTCATATTAAAAAGAGATGAAACTACTCAACGACATATAAGTGAAAAGGACCCATAAACCTAATTACTTCAAGTTTTGGGTTGAAGTGTGGTGTCAAAGAACACAAGTATGTTCCCTCACTAAGCCTATGTTGTAGATCTATCATAAAAGCGGACTTTATAAATATAGCAATATTGTCCTAAAAAGATATATAAAAATATTATTACTCTAATTATAATTTATTACCAACCATCTTTTTCCATTCTTTATTTATTCCTTCTTTTCCATACTAACTAATCAAGCACCTGGGAATTTTGTTGTCTTTCAATTGAATTCTAAGTAAGAAAAACCCTACCATCGATACTCTCTTAACTTGAACAAGAGGACATTAGTACTTATGGTCACCCCTAGTCCAAGGGCTAGCAATTGCTTCAACTTCAAGAGTTTGTGAGCTTTTTGTAAGAACCATATGAACACCCATATTATTATAATTCTAATAATAACTTATATTGCATTATTAGTGTAATACAGGAGTTATAATGGTTCGTAATCCATGGCAGAAGTATGAATGGATGGCATTTAGCACGCCGTGTTTGCAGCATGAGGACGTGAACTTTGATACTGAAGTGGATGTAACAAGTAACGCATGACGCATCACTTCGTAATTGTATGCGAAAATTATGGTATTTAATTTATCCAAATTCAAAAAATAACCAAAGATATATTATTATAAAAATAAAAATAACACAATAGTAAGATAAGGTTTTAATTAATTTTCTTAATCTCTTTCCTCTTTCCATTATCTACAAAGCTTTTATTTACTTCTCATTCAAAGAGATAGTACCAAATAATGGTAATTAAGGGTTTGCCAAAATAAACTAAAGTCATATATTAGAAGACTCTAATCCCTTAATCAGAGGTCTTAAGTTCGAGCCTTGGAAATGAAAAAATCTGTTTGACTAGCGTTTTATCCCTTATAGACTAACCCGATGCTAGCGAGGATTAGTCTGAGTGTGGATGACTTAAAGACACCTTCTCATAGTTGGGATGCTCCTAGAACACCTCGTGGGCTAACAAAAAAAAAGATACAATTAAAAAAAAGGTTCAAAGTAATAAAGTTTTTTTATAATTTAAGAAAAATTTAAAAAACTTTTAACTCTTTAGAATTTTTTAAAAAGGTTTTAATAATTTTTAATTAAAAACTCAATTTTTTGGATTTTAATTAAATAATAATAATAAATATTATATGTTAGATAGTGGTTAAACTTATCTTTTAAATTCAAACAAAACAAATTAAATTATATTCATATTAAAAATTTACTTTAATATGAATTTAAATTACATATCTAATATTTGATTAGTTTAGTGTTTTGTTATTATTATTATCTGCATAATTAAAAATTTTAAAAATTTTAAAAACTAATATCTGTTTGGAGACATAGAGAAGCCCGGAAGCCACCTCGTCGTGTTAGGTTTTTGTGGGCTTCCCAAAAGGCCAGATCCGTCATTGCAGAGTTTAAGTTGAAGAATATACGTTGCGGCGCGTGAACTCAAACTCTATTCTTCCGTAGTTATCTCCAAAAATCAAGGGCGTTTCCGGAAAAAAAAGTTGTCAATGAGGGCAACAGAGGGTCGGGCCATAAAGCAATAAAGTAAAGTAAAGGGGAAGATTTGGAAAAGAGCAAATAAATGGACCGAATAATCAAATATCAATCAATCAATAAATAATAAACAAAAATAAAAATAAAAAATAAACCTGGACGCGAAAGGACATTGAAATTTGGTTTAATATCGCCGCTGGGATACGAATGACACAATCTCTCTCTTTCTCCTTCCCTCCTCTCTCTCTCTCTCTCTTATCGACTCACGTTCTAACTTTTCTTTTTCTATCTTCTTCCCCCACAGATTTTCGCTTATTTTCCTTCACCCAGGCAACGCAGAGAAAAAAATCAGAGTAAAGGTTTTCTTCGAAACCACGGGCGTTCAATAAGGCCTCGGTTTTTGTTCTCCGATCTGTGCCTCAAACCTCAGGCTGCAATTTGTCCAGCTTTTTATTTATTTTTTCCGGTTTTCGTTGTTTCTTCCCTGGAGAAACCCTAGATTCAAACCCTAGGAATCGTCTTGTCGAGCTGGTTCAAGCCGAGGAACGTGTGGATTCTTTTGCGACTAGTGTTTGGCTGCACTGCGGCGGCTTCGGTGCAGGCTGGCGTCCGTTGTTGTGCGGCGGCGGGTTGTTTGTCTGGTGTTTGGCTCATGCGACAGAGAGGTAAACTAAGGGCTAGGTAAGATTAGTGGTTAGGGTTTTTTTTCCGGTTTTGATGCCGCCCGAGCCATTGCCTTGGGATCGGAAGGACTTCTTCAAGGAGAGGAAGTACGAGCGGTCGGAGTCGTCTTCCTTAGGGTCGACGCCGCGATGGAGGGACTCCTCGTCGAGTCACTATGGATCGTCCCGCGAGTACGTTCGGTGGACTGGGAACAACGATTTCCGGAGGTTCTCGGGTGAGTTTCTTTGCTCTTCTTGGTGTGTTTGGCATTCAGATTATTCGGTGTCCAAAGTTTGGGAGTTTGAAAAAATTATGTTGTTTTTATTATTGTTTGTCGGTCAGTTTTACTTTGGGTATCTTGAACTGGAATTCTGGAATCTTCCTATCTGTGGATTGTGTTGTCCTATGGTGTTCAAGTTTTTTTTCCTTGGTTATGTCGAGAGAAACGTTCTCCGGCGCACGATTGACTTTAGTTCTGTTTGTGTCGAAGTCCGTTGTGTGTTTTTGTTTCTTTATAGAACAGATCTTGATTTTAAAGACTCTGTAACAAATTGTCCTGGTTCATATTTTGATTAGGATAACTTCAGATCTACAACTTCTGTACGTTTTATCACCTAAGAAAATTGTCTTTATTGGGGGAGTTTCTGCCTTCTTGCTTGTTTTAATTGTATATGATTTTCGTTTCTTGTTCAAATATTATTTGAAGGTCATGGTAAGCAGGGTGGTTGGCACCTGGTTGCTGAAGAATCTGGTCATGGGTATGGACCCTCGAGGTGTAGTGAGAAAGTACTTGAAAATGAAGATTACCGGCCACGTGGAGATGGGAAATATGCACGAGGCAGGGACAACAGAGGTTCTGTTAGCCAGAGAGATTGGAAAGGTCATTCATGGGAGATGAACAATGGGTCGCCCAATTCAGCTGTGAGGCTGCATGGCAATAATGATAGGTCTGATGATGTGCTAACATTCCCCCAATCTCATGCTCCTAATCCTGAGTTAGTAAATACTTGGGATCAGCTTAATTTGAAAGACCAACAGGATAACAATAAGGTAGCTGGTATTAGTGGGTTGGGAACAGGCCCAAAGGGTGATAAAGATAGCACACTAGATTGGAAGCCTTTGAAATGGGCCCGTACTGGAAGTTTGTCCTCTCGAGGTTCTGGTTTCAGTCATTCAAGTAGCTCAAAGAGCCTTGGGGGTGCAGATTCTAATGAGGGGAGGACTGAGCTGCAGCCCAAGAATGCAACTCCAGTTCGGTCCCCATCTGGAGATGCTGCTGCCTGTGTAACGTCTGCTCCACTATGCGAGGAGACTACTTCTAGGAAGAAACCACGCCTTAATTGGGGTGAAGGACTGGCAAAATATGAGAAGAAGAAAGTTGAAGGTCCAGATGTAAGTATGAACAAAGATGGAGCTGTTATTTCTGCTGCTAATGTTGAAACCATCTTCTCACAAAGTTCAAATTTGGCTGATAAGAGCCCTAGAGTTCTTGGATTTTCTGATTGTGCATCTCCTGCAACTCCTTCCTCCGTGGCTTGTAGTTCCTCTCCAGGTAATTGATTGCTATCTCACGTTCTTTAGTTTGTTGTCTAATTTTTTCTATTAGGTTATGGTCTGTAATGTTAGCCAAACTAATTTTTATTTGCTGACCTTTTAGTATTGTCCTTGCTGCATTTGGCATCATGTATTTGTAGTAAATGCACGAAGTTATGGTTTTGGTAGTAATTCTTTCTGTTTACGATTTTTTTGTTCATTTCTGTGGGGAAATCTCAAAGTTGTGACGCTTGTGCTAGTTAAATGATACTGACACATGTTTTAGTTAATGATACTCAATTATTGTAAAGTTAATATTTTATCTTTGTTCATGTTTGTACAATGCTTGATGTTTGTTTTAATTTGTCCGGTTATATTCAGAAATACAAGTCATTGAATTGCCTTGCAACTTTTAACATACTTTTGTTGTGGAGTATCCAAAGTCTATTTGTTTGAAAGAATATCAAGCTACCATGTTATTTTATGCTCAAGTCCCACTACTGTGAACCAGGGATAAGTTTTGTGTTGTTCCATAACCTAAATGCATACGCTATTGAGCTGTCTTAGTTTGGACTGTTTGGCTTAGTTTTCTTGTGCTGATGGACTTTTAGGCTTGGTTTTGTGTCAGTGAAATATAAGGTTATTGCCATTTTGTGACAGGTGTAGAGGAGAAAAGTTTTGGCAAGGCAGTAAATGCTGATGCTGATGTTAGTAATTTATGTAGTTCAAACAGTAATGGGTCTCATGTTCAGCTTGATGGATTCTCATTTAATTTGGAGAAATTTGATATTAGCTCAGTTACATGTTTGGGCTCATCGATAACTGAGTTGCTTCAGTCTGATGATCCTACTTCAGTGGATTCAAGTTTTGTGAGGTCTAGTGCTATGAACAAGCTGCTTCTGTGGAAGGCTGAGATCTCGAAGGCATTGGAGATGACTGAGACTGAAATAGATTCGCTAGAAACTGAGCTAAAGTCACTTAAATTTGAATCTGGTAACCGGTGTCCAAATCCAGCGGCATCCAACTCTCTTGGACTGGACAGTGCGACTATTTGTGATGAACAGAGGCGTGTTTCCAACAACATTCCCCATCCACCTCCTTTGCAAATGGAATCTTATGGGGTTGCAGAGAAGATTCCTCTTTGCAATGCCACTTCAGAAGATGTTGATACTGCTGCTAAAGGATGTGATAGTGACAGTCCTACAACAGCTACATCAAAATTTGTGGAATCAGCCTCTCTAGTGGAGGCAGCTCCTTTGGCTGATTTTAAGCAGCATATTGAGCTTTCTGGTGACCTGGAGACAGCCCAGTCTCCCAACGTGCAGTTGAAACATTTTGTTCATTGTAACAATGAAGTGATAACTAACGTCCATACTGAACGGGAGATTAACATCCATAGAGAGAATGGAAGGGATGCATCATTTTCTACCGAAACAAGTTGGCATCTAGATGAAGTAAATAAATTGTGTAACCTGGTATTGGTTTCCAATAAAGAATGTGCTATTCAGGTGTCAGATGTACTTAACAAGTTTATTTCCAAGGATCAATGCAAGATTGATCTATCAAATGTTTCCAATGTCTCTTTGTCACACATGCATAGATTGGTGAAAGAAAAAATTGCTCTGAGGAAGCGAATTTTACGCTTCAAGGAGAGAGTTGTGACACTTAAATTTAAAGCATTTCACCATCTATGGAAAGAAGATTTGCGATTGCTCTCTGTAACAAAATACCGTGCAAAATCACAGAAGAAATCTGAGTTAAGCTTGCGGGTAATGCATAGTGGATATCAGAAACACCGGTCTTCTGTACGCTCTCGATTCCCTTCTCCTGGTACGGAATCTTGCGTGTTTAAATTTCTTTGTTATTGTCGTGTTTAATTTTCTTTGTTTCCATGATTTGTGCTTTTCATATGGTACAGTAGTTTGGTATTGCTATGTTACTTGAATTTGAATAGTACTGCATTTGTTAATCAGCTTTAAGGCTTGTCTATTGTTGCTTTTGTATAATGCTTAGGTTCTGCTGCTTTAGTAATCAGCTGGTTTATTGCTTGATTCAGCAACTGACAGGAGGCAATGCCAATCTCTATAGTTTTCTTTTATGTTTTGTTGTATCCTTTCACATGAGAAGAGATCATGTTAGAGGTGGTGCTGAGCCTATATGTTTGGTGGAGAATGTCACTAGTTTAAGCAGAATGAAACATAGATATAAGATAACTAGTCACTGTTTTTTGGATCAGTCACATGGAGGAGAGTTTGTGCATAAACATAACTGCATTGAATGGCCTCATGCTTTTGTGTGCAGTATAAAAAAAAGATTTCAATTGTTGGTCTACATGAATCATATGTACTGACTTGGTTTGTTTTTCCCTTTTTCAACCTTGTTTGCCTCTGGTTCCACCTTTTGTAGTTGGAAGAAAAGAGTAGGATGATGAATGGAAGGTGTGATGAGAAAATGATTATATAGGCACTGGTTTTTAGAGTTTTATTGCTCAGTGGCATCATTCGTATTAAAAGAGATTCTTAGTCGCTGCTGGGGCGCTTGTTTATTGATGGTTTGATTATTTATTAAAGAATTCCTCATAATTATTGTCTCCATATTACATTCATTTTTCTTGTAGCGATTAGGTTTTTTTTTTTTTTTGCCGCTGGAAATTTGTTTATCCTTGTTATAGTATTAAAATGTTTTTCTTTCACTTTCTTTGCAGCTGGAAATGTGAACCTGGTCCCTAAATCCGATATAGTTAACTTTGCAAGCAAGATGCTGTCAGATTGCCAAGTTAAGCTTTATAGAAGCACTTTAAAGATGCCATCTTTGATTTTGGACGAGAATGAGAGAGTGGCATCACGCTTTATCTCTAGAAATGGTTTGGTTGAAGATCCTTGTGCCGTTGAGAAGGAAAGAGGGATGATCAACTCCTGGACTTCGGCAGAGATTGAAATTTTCATAGATAAGCTCTCACTTTTTGGGAAGGACTTCAGAAAGATCGCTTCTTTTCTTAATCACAAGACAACTGCAGACTGTGTTGAATTTTACTACAAGAATCACAAATCTGATTGTTTTGAGAGAGCTAAGAAGAGTAAGCAAGTGAAGTCATCTACCAATTATCTGGTTGCATCTGGTAAGAAGTGGAATCGTGAGATGAATTCTGCATCACTGGACATTTTAGGTGCTGCTTCAGCCATTGCTGCTGATGCTGACAATGCTATGCGAAGGCGGCAAAGGTGCTCTAATAGAATCTTTTTGGGAGGCTTTGGTGATTTGAGAACATCTCAACGCAGCGACAACATTTTAGAAAGGTCAAACAATGCTAATAACCTTCACAATGAAAGTGAAGCTGTTGCTGCTGATGTTTTAGCAGGTATCTGTGGTTCGGTATCTTCCGAGGCAATGAGTTCTTGTATCACTACCTCTGTTGATCCTGGTGAAAACATCCGAGACTTGAAGTCCAAAAAATTATATTCTGTTGTGAAACAACTTTCCGCATCTGATGTTATTCAAAATGTGGATGAAGAGACATGTTCAGATGAGAGTTGTGGTGAAATGGATCCTACAGATTGGACAGATCATGAAAAGTCCCTCTTTATACAAGCTGTTTCCACCTATGGTAAGGATTTTACCATGATCTCACGATTCATCAGAACAAGAACTAGGGATCAGTGCAAGGTGTTCTTTAGCAAGGCCCGCAAGTGCCTTGGGTTGGACTTGATGCAGCCAAGGCCTCAAGACTTCGATATGCTAATGAGTGATGATGCTCATGGAGGTGGGGGAGACACGGAAGATGCTTGTGGCCTGGAGAAGAGTTCAATTATCTGCAATGATAACCTTGGTGCTAAGGTCGTGCCTTCTGAGGATGGTAAGCAGGATGAATTTGATGCAGCAAGTAGGAAGCATGTGCTTAGTGATCTGAATGGGCCTGAGGACAATGTTTCAAAGAGAGCCTTAGGTGAGAAAGTCTCTGAGGCACCCCAAATGGAATTATCGACAGAGCTAACTTTTGATAAACCACAACAATCGGAGCCTGTTCCTCCCCTGAAGATTTTGGCCACTTCAGTTGAAATAGAAGCTGATAGAGCTCAAATGGCTGAAGGAGGCAATTCCATTGAAGAAACAATGCTTGCTGAAAATGCAGTTGACAGTGGCCTGTCCAACTCAAATGCTGTGGTTGAGAATCAGGCTCCAGCTGAGGTATCCACCAGTGGAACTGGAAATCTACAGGAGCAGGAATTTCCATCACTTGAAAATGATTCAAGTCAGATCGGGTCATCGCAAGATTCAAAAAGAAATAAATGTACTTCATCTCTGCTACCTGTGGATAGTTCAAACTTGAATCTTGGAGTGGAAAGCATACATCAGGTGTCTGCTGAGTTGGATACAGTGGAAAAGCCCCTTATTATGAGATTACATGTGGAGAATAATTCTGCTGCCACAAATTCTGGGCTGCAAGATTCTTCTTCTGACCAGACTGAGAGAAAGCAAGACCAGAAGCAGTTGCCTACAACTCCTGAAACTAAAAGCAGTGATAAGTTAGGTCAGACATTTAAAGATGAGCATATCCCACATTTGTCTAGTCATCTTTCATTGAAGAATGATCAATTAAGCCAGATTTTCATGGGATGTCCATTGCAAATCCCAACAAAAAATGAGACAAATGGGAATATTTCATGTAGATCTGTTCCTGAAATGCAGACCCAGTTGAATGCTAGGAGGAACAGCAGCGATCAGTTTACGGCTAGGGATTGCTTTCTTCAAAAGTGCAATGGTTCGAAACCTCAGTGCTTTACTCCTGGACCTCTGAATTTGTCACCACACACTGAAAAAGCAGGTGATCAAGCACGGAGTTTTTCAGATGGTGAAAAGCATCACAGGAATGGTGAGGTGGTATTGTTTGGTAAAGTCCTCAGTAATCCTTCACCTTTGCAGGATCAGAACTCTGGTAACAATGAGAATGAGGGGAGAGTAGCCCCTAGTTCAAAGTTAAATAGCAAGGTATCCGTTTTCAAATTTTCTGGCCATGATAGCACACAAGCCAGCGATACAACTTTTTTGAAGCAAGATCAGGAAAACAGTTATAGTTGTGGGCTTGATAATGGTCCCATGAGGAGTTACGGTTTTTGGGACGGGAGTAGAATACAGACGGGGTTTTCATCTATACCTGATTCTGCTATTTTATTAGCCAAGTATCCTGATGCTTTTGACAATTTTCATGTTTCCTCATCGAAAGTGGACCAGCAGGCATTACAAGCTGCTGTGAAGAGCAGCGATCGCAACTTGAATGCCATGTCCCTTTTTTCTGCAAGAGAGGTAGGTGGGAGCAATGGAGTTGTAGATTATCAGATGTATCAAAGGCATGATGGTCCTAAAGTTCAGCCATTCACAATGGATGTGAATCGCCGACAGGACATATTTTCAGAGATGCAAAAATTGAATGGGTTTGAAGCAATTTCAAACTTACAGCAGCCAGGAAGGAGTGTGGCAGGGATGAATGTAGTGGGAAGAGGAGGGATTCTTGTTGGGGGTCCATGCGCAAATGTTACGGATCCGGTCGCAGCCATTAAGATGCACTATGCGAAAGCTGATCAGTATGGAGGTCTCAATAGTGGGACGATGGGCAGAGAGGAGGAATCTTGGAGAGGTAAGGGGGACATAGGTAGGTAGTAGGAGGGGTAAGAGGGCCATTGTGACACGGCCCTCGGCGGCAAATTCCATTGCCGCATCTGTATTATAGTTGTCTTTTGTATTGTTCAATGCAGTGATAGGGGAGAGGTGGACAGTTCTTTATTAAGTTGGTCTTTTTTGGTGAAAATATTCTAGGTGCTATGTAATATTTGGAGGAGCAGCTTTGTATTTGTTGTACTGATGCAATACAGAAATAATCCCAAAAAAGATTTGGAATGGCATCGCCATCTTTTCACCAGTTCCTCTTTATGTTCATCAGATCTGTTCTTCAATATAGATATAGGTGCGAAAAGAGAGAGAAGACAGGAGAAGAGAAGAGTCACCGGCCTGGCAGTTTCTCTGAAACTCAAAACTCGAATCCACGTACGTAAGGTGTCCGAAACTCGAAACTTGAATCCATGTTTGTAAAGTCTCTCAGCATAATGTATATCATCTGATGGATTACATAAAAGCAAAGCCTCCTGTACATGTATCTCCGGTCAGTTCCCGCTTACCCGTTTTTAACCAAAACGAAAATTGAAGAGTGAACATTAGTTCTGTGGATGGTAAAAACAACTCCATTGGAGCAGAGAATGAACTAAGGAATCAGAAAACATGGGCAACTCTTATAATGCACTCAAAAACACTACTTGTTCCTTTTAAAAGCCACTGTAACTTGTTCAGAATGAACAATTTAACAACCTGAGGGTTAAAACATTATGAAAATATAAGAATGCAGACATTATAAGATCTACAAGTTCAGTTATGTTAATGTCCCGGCATGCATTCAATGAAAGTAGGAAGATAATAAAGTGATATTATAAATAACGACTGAAGTTAATTTAGAATGTATATTATTTAAAACAGATTATAATCATTATATTTATATGATTTGAACTTCAATGTTTTGCCAAAAGTTAATTTATTGTTTGTTATTTATTGTATCATTTTTTATCATAACATTAATAAAATGATGTCTATTGCAATATGAATAGTGTAAGTAGTTGTATAAATACTAGTACTTATGTATTTATATTTTTTGCAGAACATCAACGAATCTGAAATACTCAATTTGTGATATTATACAAGTTAAATTGATGAGTTAATACTAAATATTGATAAAAAAATCTAATTTCATTAAAATTTATAGTTTTATTAGCACCAAATTTAAAAAATGTAAAATTGTAGATTGATATGACCTAACCGGAAAGTGCCCCTTCTGAGGTGATGAACAGAAACTGGATGGGATTCTATACTTCGCTGCTTCAGATTAGTTGGCCACTTGTCCACCATTGAAACAGGGACAGAACAGCTTGTTGCTGGGAAGTCTCTCCAGGCAAAACTTGGAGGCCATAAGGCTTTGTTCAAAGCCATCTGAACACCTAATGCACCAATGAATAATACGCAATCCTATTATGCGATAGACAGAAACTAATAACCAAGTCCAAGGTTCCATTGGATATTGACTGCTCCAAGAAGATCAGATAAAAAAACTCAAGGGTGCTTAGAGAGTTCCGGAGAAATTTACCATGTCATCGTCTTCCAATGAAACATCAACGGTGGCTCTCTCCAAGCCTATGACAGACCATTTCAGCACCAGTCCTAATCCAATAACAAACTAAGAAGATGGTTTTTGCATCTTCAAGACAAATTAGAAAGTAAAAAAGCAATCTTTTTTCTTTTTGTGCAATCAATTCCACGAGAAATATCTAAGGATTATGTTGGGGTTTTGAAGATTGAAAAAATTAAAGCTATGCACACCGCACGTTTGAATTGATGAAATAATGGAACTTTCAAGGAGAAAAGCGAAAAAGAAGAGGAAAATTGAAGCTTGAACGGATTTGTTCTACCCCTGAAGAGGATCCGAGTTCCTGTACTTGATAAACTATAAATCTATCGAAAGCAACTACAAGTCTATTGAAACAGGTACAGGATCGATAAAAGGCAAGTTCCTTTCTGGGTAAAAATCGTGAAAGTTTCTCTGGAAAGGAGCAAGATTTAATGGCGACGAGGTCACACGTTTTATACGGAAGGTCCCGTTTTTAACTTGCAGGAGAGAATTGAGCTTGCAGTTTGGAGATTTCAAGTTTGTTATTGAAAGAGGTCTGTTTGGATTGGGAATCCTAGTGGCAATCGAATTCTTAATCTTAAAGGTGAAAAATTAATTAATTTTTAATTACAGAATCTTTTAAATGTTTCTGTAAATAGTAAAATATAATCAGAAATGGGCTTGAGCTGATAAATTTTTAAGATTAAGAACAGTTAATTTGATCTCAGTAACTACGTAACATTGAGAGTTTCACACGTATGAGCAATGGTGTTTATCCAATTATGGAGTTTCAGAATTTAACGCAAGTTTGAAGTTTGGACAATTACATGATTTCTGACATAAGAACACATGCACCACTCATCCTTGTCTCTTTTATTTCGATCCGCCAATGCGCAAAATCAGGTTTTTACTGGTAATAAACCATCAGCAGTAGTGACATAACGAATTACAAGATATAGAACTCAATGGATAAGACATGGATTTGCAAGCATCAAGACTTTGAATCAGCAAAATACATCTTTTGCTGACAATGAAGCAGCAGCTGACAGGGAAGCCGGCAGGGAAGCCGGATACTCTACTGAATTGCCACAATGTCGTCCGTCGGTAGTAGCAATTTGAAATTGGTTTGAGCTAGATTTAGATGATTCTTTGAGAGTCAATCTTTCTTCTGCAGCTACTGCTTTCAGACGATACCGCTCTGCTCTTGATCCAACAACCTGTCCCAGTACAGATGCTGCGATCGTAAATGCCATAGCTGACTTGGGCATCAGTACAGATTTCCTTAGCATAGCTATGAATGGAACTGCTGCATGAACAGCTGCAAACCATGATGGTGAAAATTTTTCAGTGTGTTCTCTCCATATTCCTAAAGGAACATTTGCAGCCATTCCCAGCATCCCGATCACAAGAATTTTTGACGGCAAGGGTTGCGGCCGTAGATTCTTTGCAAAAGCAGTTCGTGCTAAGGCTGCTCGGGCTGCAACCACTGCAGGTGGGCATTTAAATTTCATGCCTGGCGGGGGTTGGAAAGCTTTTGCAACAAGTGGTAAGACATTACTGACTGCTCGATATGATTTTGCAATAGGACAGTTACCACTTTGCAGCCATTCATTGCCCATTGCTTCATGATTAGATTGCCCTCCCTAAATAAAAAGATGAAAAAAATGCTAAATCAATGAACAAGTTACTTAAGACTGTAATCTTGAACTTTGACCTAAAGTTCTTCAAGAGAACCGATTAAATAGTAGAATTAGATTATTTACCTTTGAAGAAGACTCCTTCTTGGATGAACTGTGATTTTTCTTCTGATTACCCCACTTCTTAGAGAATGACTCAAAGCTGAATGGACCTCCAGGTCCAAAAGATGAAAGACTAATGGTGGCTGCCTTTGCAGCTAAAGGATTTAACCCCACTAGGCTTGGTTTTCGCTCCACTTTCTCAGAGTGTGAGAATGATCTTTCAGAAAGTGGGACTACTCCCTCTCGTCCATGGAATAGCCTGAATGCAACTTCGAAATTCGGGCCATCTTCAAAGATTGGACCTTTTCCTTTTTGTGCCTGGCAAAAGAAGTTGGCAAAAACACAACCTAAGTTTCTAATCTGTACCAGAATTTAATGTGAGACATTAGATTAAAGAAAAGGAAAACAAGTCAAAACTTGTGTTTCCCCAACCTAAAGAAGCTTCACATCCCAAGAGAGAAAGTGATTATTGAAACACATAAGGGAAAAAAATCCAACGAAATAACTTACAGGCATTTGGAAAGGAATGGATGAGGAGAAGGAAAAATTAGTTGGTTCATTAATGTTTCTCAAAAATGGACATCTAAGCATGTCCACTTGAGAAGGTACAGACTCCTCATTTAATCTGCCGAAGAGAAAATCCATCTTAGTAGGGCAGCAAACTTGACCTGCACATCAATACCGAAGTGCAATCAGAGAGTAATCCAAACTTTTTCGGATGCGTACCGGATAAATCGTCAAAAAACTCAAAGATCTAACTTGGAGTTATCAAACTAACCACACAACATATAATAGTGAGTGTTTAGAAGGAAGAAACCAGGTGGTCAACGTTCAATCTTGAACAAAACTAAGGGAAAGAACACATGGATCATTATGATATTGGTCTTTTCGATTTAGTGCGGACAGTATAATTATCCAAAACATTCGTCAAGTTCTCAAACGGCTCAAACTTTTACTCGATAACCCCACGATCACAAATCCACGCACATAAACTCAGATTCAACAATTGACTATGCAAAATCTCAATGCTATAAAAACTTCGAATCAACGAAATTGTAAACATCTACAGCAAAAAATCCAATCTTTCCCATGAAAGGCCATTTAGCAGTAACGTGTGGGCCGATATTGAAACTCAAAACCAAAACCCACATCAGAATTATCGATCTAAAGCCGAAACAACGACCATAGTTACATCAAAACCAACATACCAAACCGTACCTTCTCTTTCGAGCGAAAAATGGAGAGGTGAAGAGTCCAAACTAGAGAAACGTGAAAATGGAGAGAAGGCAAAGAATGAAAATGAGTTGGTGAGAACCAAGGCTTGATGATGACAGGAAAAAAAAAACAAAAAAGAAAGACAAGAGTGGCCGGCGTCTTCGTGCTGACCACACGCCTTTGTGAACTTGTCAAAGTTTGAACAACGTGGGAACAACGAGGCTTGTTTTTGTTAGCTCAACAAAATAGCAATAATGGAGTAGTTAAAAAGTACATTTATATGGTTTGGTAGTTTTTTTTGGGTTGGCCAACCAGTATATTTGTTTCCTTGACAAACTCCTGTATCGGTTATCGGTTATGATATTTTTATTAAATTTTATTAAATCTTATTCACATATATACGTGTATTATATATAAATATATAAATAAGATTTAATAGAATAAGGTTAAAAAAAATAACTTGAACAGAAGATTTGATATACTTTTTATACATTTTTTCTAGAATGAGAAATTTAAAATTGTTTTTTATACATAAATAAACAATTCGTAACTTGAATAAATAATTAGGTCAATTAATAAAAATTCTTAAAATTTTAAAATTCCAACATTTAAAATCTTTAAAAAGACCGTTTACATTATTTGAATCTGTAATTTTATAGTTATAAAAGAGCAACTTTTACCGGTTATTTCAAAACTTTCCCTCTATCTTTCTTATTTACAAGAAATATTATAAAAAAAATTCAATGTTATCAAATATAAAAGATAATTAGATATGAATAGGGATGGCAATGGGTCGGGCCGGGCC
>JAOTAY010004995.1:0-15530 GCA_025629805.1 Erythroxylum baracoense
TATAAAAGGAATACCTCATAATATATTATTAATAAGTCATAATGTTAATACATGAATCACAAATATCCATTGGCCTAAGGCACACTACTGACAATAATGTCTTGCTAGAGGCAACTTATGACTTACAGGCCTTGAAGTGTCATCAAGCCCATTGCTAACATCAAATGATCCTACAAGGTCGCACACAGAGAGTGATGTGATCTGAGGTTATTCTCTTGGGCCTAATTTATTAGGCACTGAATAAATATATGTGGATATTTATGTGGATATATTTATTGGGCTTGATTGAGTTAAGTTATTGGGCTTTTATTATATAAGATATAATATGGGCCAAAACTTATTGGGATTCCATAATCCTAATGGGTTTATGATTATGATATTCTTATTTCCAATAGGAATAGGGATTAGGGTTTCTCTATAAATAGAGAACTTATGTCTCATTAGAGATGATATGAAAACCCTAGCCACCTAGCCCTAGCTGTTCATTCTTCTTCCAAGAGAAAAATTATGCGGCGTTCAAAAAGTGTTTTGGAACATGTTAGCACACGTTAGCCGCTGTCCAGATGGTTAATCCTTATGTGGATACCGATAGAGGACGTTTGTGCACTGCAGTGTCTACAAATATGAAAAACAAATACCAATCTGCGTCAAGAGGTAATTTCATACGTGTTGTGATTTTCGGTTATACTTCTTGTTGTGTAGTATGGTCCATTCTGCTGCGTATTGTGAATACTCGGGCCATAGGTGATCCAACATTTAGTCCTGCCAAAAACTAGATAGTGTTGTGTTCAATAGAGAGCTTGGGCAAATGCGTTACCAAAATTCAATAACTTGTAAGGAAAATAAATTGAAAACAAAAAGTAAGTAGAGAATTAAATTGGCTTCTTCAAATGGTACCAATGAAATCAAATCTAGTTACTATTTCTTATTGAATTAATTTGAATGCATTGATCAACTTGCTATAAAACATTATTTTGGACTTAAAAGTTTTGATATATTTTTATTTTATTTATTATTATGAGAATTAATCTTACTACTTCTGGTCTTAGGATTTTCACGATTGAAAAAAAAGAACATATGACATATTATTTAAATCATTAGCCTAGTGTTAGATGTATCTTTTAACTCAGGCAAGATGCTAGGACATATTGTTTAAATCATTAGCCTAGTGTTAGATGTATCTTTTCACTCAGGCAAGATGCCTAATATTTATATTTCTTTGGTATTTAAAGGTGAAGATATCTTTGGTTGTAACAAATACTAAAGGTCATATGCTTTGGTTGGGTATATATGATACTACTTTTGAGACTATTGTCACTTATGATAATGTTATGAGAGTTATGTATGGCTTAAGTTTTATACTCAATTTTCTTGAATACTCTCATAAAGATGATAATCCGTCTTTTGAAACATCACTTGGTGAACTACATAAATCGAGAAGCAATTTTAGGTCCCTTATAAAGAAATTTTATACTAATGAAGCAAATGAATTTAAGGAAAAAAATGAATAATAGTCTTCAAGATTTTGTGTACTTGATCATAAGCTGGAGAACTTGCACAGATGGCTAACAATACTAAAAAAATCCCACTTTATATCATCTAATGATGATTTCAAAAGCATATAAAGAAGTTACTAAATTTATGAGACTTTCTAGTTCATATGATCCATGATGGGTGTGGTTTCTTGTAGTATGAGACCAAAATGGTAGATAATGAAAGGCCTTACTTAGATATCACTATCAAATGATACAAGTCTTTGATAAGAATCTACAACGCACTAAAACGCCTATGTTGATGATCCTTTACTCTGACAGCATCTAGCGTTCCTCAAACAATGTGATATCTCATACCGAGTAAATCCTTAACCCTTCACCCTCTTACTAAGACTACAGAATGTTCTTGTAAATTATGGCCAATACCAGATATATAAGCAGAGAATGTTCTTGTAAATTATAGCCAATACCAGATATATAAGCAGTGATTTCAAATCCAGAGGTTAATCGTACTCTGGCAACTTTTCATAAGTTAGAGTTTTGTTTTTTGGGGGGTGATAGTGGAAAAGTTGACAGATAAGTCACCTTTACTGCCACTCTACAGAACCATACATTAGATTTTCACCTCATACAGCTCCTCGTTCAATTCTTTCAAAGTAATTGGATCCTTTTCCCGAAGAGTAACTAGGACAATCTTAAAACCTGTTTGAATTCTTAATTGGGATGGAAAATCTAGAGTTTGGGTTGCAGCCTAACATCAAAGTAAAAGGTCATATAACCTTTTTCTTTAATTGCAAGACATAGAAGGAGAGACTTTACTAAGTAGCTTGTGTTATGCAATGTGTAAGTATAATTACTTAAGGAAAGAGTTGAACAACTAAAGGTTTATGGAAAAGGATGGATTTCTTGAGTAGAGAAGCTTCAATTTGATTCTTTGTTCTTTAAGACCAAAACCTTTAGTGTATTATTAGGATAATTCTTTACCATAATCTCATAGTTCGTTGTTAATATTTTTAGGGCATGATCTTGTTCTATACAAAGAGACATTAATGGTTCTTCTTCATTAAATTTATTTATTCAATGACTATGTTTACCTATTAAAGCCATTACACGTGTCTTATTCTTATTGATTAAGGATACATTATTGAGAAAAAATGTCTCGAAACTTTGTAGTTCACCAGCTTCTCCTTTGTTATTTATTTATGATAACATTTATCTATTCTATTAAATGATAATGCTTCCTTTGTCTTCTTACTCTATAACAACAATCCCAACTCGCTCCTCAATTTGCCTCATAGCATGACCTTCTCCCTCAGTAACCTTATCCACAGGGTTAACATTAAGAAAGTAAATATAAATATCATACATATATTCCTATAAAATGTTATTAGCTTCATCGATGACCATTGATTGCGCCTCGTAATGCTACCAAAATAACTAAACTAAAATATAGATAGTGATAAGTCTAGTCGATCCCACAGGGATTAATACCAAATACTTTCCTAAATTATCTGTTTAAACAAATAGGGGGATTTTTAATTTGAAACAAATTAAAAAAAGAATCTATGAAAATAAATCAAATTAAACTGTAGTAAAACAATAAAGTCGATGAATAAATTGAACACTGATTCATTGGTTTTATCTCAGCCTAAGCACAATTTCATAAATGTCGTTGAGTTATCGTCTTTACTCCTCCTTTTAGACTATTGATAGTGAATTAATAACAAGCTCTATTAATTCAGGCTTTTCCTTAAGTTTTAGTTAATTACAAAGCACTTGTTCATTAACCCTAACTATCGGGAAACTAAGAACAAGATCTCTAAGTTTATCCAGACAATAGCATTACAATTAAGAAAAACATATCAATTTAAGTAATAATCACGCAAGCACGAACTATTCAACTTAAGCTACGTTATTTCTAACGATTCAGTACCGTTAGTTACTACAAACGATCTTCCACATGACTAATACGTATCACATTCAAGATCTAGCTATGGGTAGCTATAAAAATGATTCAATAGAGCATTAAAACCATCATTATCCAAATACCTAATCAATCCGTACAAAATAATGTAACAATCTAAAAAGAGAGTAGAAAACGATACGTAACATTATAAACTTAATGTGCTCTTTGGCCTCGATTCCACCTCCGAATAGGCGTCAGGTGACTTAACCTTCTATTTCCTTTTCCAATCTCCACGAATAAGCTCCAATAGCCTCCATTCTAGTTAGAAAATGATGAGAAAATGATGAAGAGAGTAGTATGTCTGCTATTGTCTAAGTTTCTCCTCCCATTTTCTAGCAGCCAAACTCTCCATTCACTCTCAGTTTTTTATTCTTTTCTTATTCAGTAGCTATATTGTTCTCCACTCACACACACCATCCCCATTCATATATTTCAGATCCTCTTCACTCACAAACACCGGCTCCACTTACGTATACTCAGCCTTTACTAACACATATTCAGCCTATACTTAACATTGTTTCAACTCCTTTTCTAGCTCACCACCTATACACTAGCCCCACTCATGTTCTTAGCTAGGTTATGTTGAGTTTTTGGAAAGCTGCCACCCCCTTTCTTCACTCCCAAGCAATGTTTTCTTCCTAGCAAAAGATGAAACGCATATGTTCAGCCTCCCACTCCCATCAGCCGACCCTCACACTATCCACTCCTCCACTCACGTTTTTTCTCTCCTTCTTTCAAACCCCCCTTTGTTGACACCTTCTCTCTCTTCTTTTTACTCAAAATCTAGGTTAAAATGTGGCAAATGGATAGTTATCCATAAAAATCTCATTGGAGAGAGCTATTTCATAGGTGTGGTGACGTAAATTATGGCTGTAATAATTTGAAAAGACTGTAAAAAACTTTACTCATGTGTTTCAACCTCCTTTCTTCATTCAAAAGCTATGTACAACACCATATGGCAGCTAGGCTTTTCATAAGATAAATGGACAAGTGTTATGTTGTCATGCTTCAACCCTCCACATGTAGTTATCCACCATCCATCATTCTCCACACTTCTCTTAGAATAGAATATCATATTATGATTAAATGGACGTGTGATGGTCATGTAAAATCCATGTAAACGTGATCTACTTCATTACTTCTCATTCTTAATTTTCTTTTCTTTACTTGCTCCAATATTTCTCATTCTTGTTCCATGAAGACAAAGAGTATAGAAATTGAAAAGATGGCTTCAATGAGCATGCTTTCACTTCCAAAATGTACCTAAAATCAAATACGAATCAAAGTGAGCATCCTAAGCATTTCTAATATATTAATCACTAAGTGTAGTAGATCAAATAGATCAACATTTAAACACATATCAAATTCCCCGACACTTAGCTTTTGACCATCCTCAAGCAAATTGTCAAAATCAAAATTATAAACCAACATCTTTACTCATTCTCCAAATCTTCTAAGAATAAATAATCATAACTAAAGATGATTGACTTTTAAAACCTATAGTAATAACTCAACATTCAAAGTTTCTACTTGTGATAAATTAACATTTATCACCCTTCGAAACTGAGTAATCTAGAGGTAGATGTGGATAAAAGGTGTTTAAACAAGATATTTCCATGGGCACACTCAAACACCATTCAGATCACAACAATCCATAACTTTGTATATTATTTCATTTCTCCATCACTAAAAGTCACATGTGTAATCATGAATCAAAGGACTTTTTAGGGTTGTAATGTGGGCTAAGGTAAGGAGGGATGCATTTTGGTTAATGTAGTTTGAAAGCCATTAAACTAGTGAAGCAAAAGTAACACTTAATGAAAAATCAAACGCATAAGTTAGCATTTATCCACAACTGGGTACCGTTAGTTATGAATAATGCACCAATTATGTTTTACAACTTAATTCAGCTCTCATATCATAAACCATATGAACATAACAGAATGAAATGCTCCATCCAACATAACATCCTCTTCATATGCCATATACTCAAACACCCAACCAATATACCTTAAGGAGGATAAACTGTTAATTAATAACTTTTCACAACGATTGCATTGCCTCCTTCATACTTTCTATTTAAATATTTTTTTCTTTTATTTTTCTTTTCTTTTTTCTTTTTTTTCAAATATAAAATTGAAAAAGGCTATATCAACATAGGATTCATAGGATGAAAATTTAACAATTTTAACCAACCCACATGTAAGCATACCCCCACACTTAGACTTTTACACAATCATATTCATCAAGAATTAACAAATGCTCCACTAGCTTTAAAGCTTAGGTAGGACATTTGGTTAAGTGGATGTAATGTGGTTTATACAAAATAAAAGGTTAATATAACTTAAAACGGGTTAGTAAGGGAAATTCACATAATTGGGTAAGCTATTTGGCTAATGTTGCTTATAATCAACAAAGAATACTTAATCATTTTCATAAACATACATGTGATAAACAATGTGATCTCGAATAGAAATTCAATAAAAAGTGAGGATGTACATGTCATCGAGGTCACTCATAACAAACAAAACAGTGAGACTGATATGAATGTGTTAGTCTAATATGGCTCAAAACCTCATTTGTTTTTATCTACCACTAGTCACCACTCTTCTAAGAATAATGTACATTAACTAATCACAAGAGCAAAAGTACATGCCAAATTTTTCTATTTATTTTTTTAGTCAATTCATGCTTTAATTATGAGTAAATAATCTTAAAAGCAATAGAAAACAAGAAAATTTTCTATTTTGTTGATTTGATTTTGAAATTTGCCTAAAAAGCCACATAAGCCACAGTTAAGCTAAAAAACATGCATAGAAACTAGCATACCCCACCCCCACACTTAAAACTTACATTGTCCTCAATGTAAAATCAAATGAAAAAATGGAGCAGTTCACAAAAGTAATACAAGCGGAAATGTAAATGACAGAATTTAACTTCCCTTGGGTTGCCTCCCAAGTAGTGCCTTTGTTTATTGTCGTTGACTCGACTCTTTGTTGCTCATTCTTTATAGCGAGGGTTTTCTAACCCTATCACTTCCACGTCCTACACTTGGAATCCCTTATAGAATGGTTCGAATCGATGACCATTGAATTTGAATTTCTTATTTGTCTGTAAGCTTTCAATTTCAATTGCATCATATGAAAAGACATTAGTAACAATAAAAGGGCCAATCCAATAGGAATGCAATTTACTTGGAAAAAGCTTAAGTCGTGAATGGTATAGAAGAAATTTTTGTCCAACCATAAAATTCTTCCTAACAATCATCTTATTATGAAATCTTTTCATCTTTTCCTTGTAAATTTCTACATTCTCATAAGACTCAAGTCTAAGCACTTCCAATTCTTGTAATTGCAGCTTCCTTTTATCACCCACCGCATCCATCTTCATATTGCATTGCTTAATAGCCCAAAAGGCTTTGTGCTTAATTTCTGCTGGAAGATGACATGGCTTTCTATAAATCAGTCTGTATGGAGACATGCTAATCGATGTCTTGTGTGCAGTCCTATATGCCCAAAGAACAGCATCAAGTCACTGACTCCAATCTTTATGATTCAAATTTACCATTTTCTCAAGGATGGACTTGATTTCTCTGTTTGAAACCTCTACTTACCCATTCGTTTGTGGATGATAGGTTGTAGACACCTTATGCATGACATGGTACTTCTTTAAAAGACTTCCTACCAATCATTTGCAAAATTGAGTACCCTTGTTACTAATCAATGCTCGCGGTGTTCCAAATCTAGCAAAAATGTTAAACTTGAAAAATTCTACAACAACCTTAGAATCATCAGTCTTAGTGGCTTTAGCTTCCAACCATTTAGAAACATAGTCCACAGCTAACAAAATATATAAAAAAACAAAAGAAGAGGGAAATGGTCCCATAAAATCAATGCCCTATATATCAAAAATTTCACATGCAATTATTGGAGATAAAGGTATTTGATCTCTATGGGATAGATTACCTTATTTCTAGCACTGTTCACATGCTTTGCAAAACATATATGAGTCTCTAAAAATATTTGGCCAATAGAAACCACATTTAAGAATTTTCCTAGCAGTTCTATTAGGCCCAAAATGACTACCACGAGCATATGAATGGCAAAACTTCATAATTTATTCACACTTATATTCCGGTACACATCTCCTAATTATTTAATCAGAACAACATTTCCACAATCGAGGATCATCCCAAATATAATATTTCGACACACTTTTTATCCTATTCCATTTAGCCTTCCTCAAATTAGTAGGTACTTCATAGTTCACTAGATAGTTCACAATATCAGCATACAATAGAGTCTTACCTTGAAGCGTTAGTAATTGATTATCTGGAAATAGTTCTTGCAATGGTACTAGATCCTCTTCCTTCACAACTCAACTCAAGTGATCTGCGACTGAATTCTCTACACCTTTTTTGTCTTTGATCTCCAAACAAACTCTTAGAGTAGGAGAATCCATCTAATCAACCTTGACTTCACTTCTTTCTTCGAAAAAAGGTACCTTAATGCTGCATGATTAGAATACATAATTACTTTAGAACCAAGAAAATAAGGTCTAAATTTATCCAAAGCAAACACAACAGCTAAAAGCTTATTTTCAGTGGTGGAATAGTTGCATTGTATTGGACTAAGTGTTTAGGAAGTGTAGTAGATTGCATAAGTCATCTTTCCATATCTTTGACCAAAGACAACACCCACAGCAAAATTGCTCGTATGACACATAATCTCAAATGATTGACTCTAGTTAGGTAGTTAAATGATCGGTGCTGAAGTTAAAAGTTCTTTCAACTTGTCAAATGCTTCTCTGCATCCCTCACCAAACTCAAAGGGTACATCTTTATGTAACAGATGACAGAGTTTTGTTGAGATCTTACTGAAGTCCTTGATAAACCTGCAATAAAAACCTGTATGGCCAAGAAAAGAAAGAATCTCCCATACATGTGTGGGGTAAGGTAAATTTCGCACAATTTTAATCTTAGCTTTATCAATCTCAATTCTCTTAGATGAGATTACATGTCCCAACACTATTCCCTGTTTAACCATGAAATGACATTTTTTAGAATTGAGAACAAGATTAGTTTCGATGCATCGTTCAAGTACACAATTCAAATTATCCAAGCATGCATCAAATGAACCTCTATAGATAGTAAAATCATCCATAAAGACCTCAATAATATGTTCAATATATTCAGAAAAAATACTTACAATGCATCTTTAAAAGGTGGCTGGGGCATTGCATAGTCCAAACGGAATCATTCTGTAGGCAAATGTACCAAATGGGCATGTGAATGTTGTTTTCTCCTGATCCTCTGGAGCTATCACAATCTGGTTAGATCCTGAATACCCATCTAGAAAATAGTAGTGAGATCGTCCTGCAAGTCTTTCAAGCATCTGATCATGAATGGAAGTGGGAAGTGATCCTTGCGTGTAGCAACATTCCTATAATCGATGCATACTTGCCATCCATTTTGATTTTTTGTAGGAACAAACTCATTATTCTTATTCTTCACCACAATAATCCCAATTTTCTTTGATACTACTTGGATCAGACTCACCTATTTGCTATCCGAAATTAGATAGATTATACCAACATCAAGTAATTTTAAGATCTCTATTTTTACCACTTCCATCATTGGAGGATTCAATCTTCTTTGTGACTCTCTTGATGGTTTGGATCCTTTTTCCAACAAGATTTAGTGCATACATGTCGAAGGGCTAATACCCTTAATGTCGGCTATAGTCCATGCTATAGATGTGATGTGGTCTTTAAGCACTCGAATGAGCTTTTCTTCTCGAAGCTTCATTAAGTTCTTTGCTATGATACCAGAAGTGTTTCTCCTTCTCCTAAGAACACATATTTTAAGTGCTTCAGTAATTGTTTCAATTCAATTACAGGTGCTTGCAACACTGAAGGTAAAGATTTAGTATTAGATATTGGTAATTCAATATTTTAAAATACATACATCTTTGGTATTGTTTGCATTGATTACAGTGCTATCACAATTTCCTTCATTTTATCTATAATGAACAATTTAGAATTTTGCAAAATGTTTTCCGTTAAACTCATGCAAAGAATGACTTCTAAATTATTCTTACTAATTATATCAAAAATTTACTGAGACAAAGAATCAATGACATCAATAAATAACATATAATGGACGTCACTAGGGTACCTCATAGCCTTAAAAATATTAAAATGAACAATTTTATCGTCAAATTCCATAGTCAATGTCCCTGCATCTACGTCAATCTTTGTCTTTGATGTCTTCAAAAATGGGTGACCTAGAAGGATAGCTGTAGAGTTAGACGAAGGTTCTCCCTCCATATTCAAGATATAAAAGTTAGTTGGGCAAACTAATTGATTGACCTGCACTAAAACATCCTCTACAACCCCTTCCGAAAGCATTAGATATATGAGCCAACTGAATTATAACACGAGTTTCTTTCAACGATCCCAAATTCAACAAAGTTTAAATAAAACATGGCATAACATTAATTGAAGCTCCTAAATCTAGCATTGCCCTTTCAAATCTAGTATCACCAATTTTGCATGGTATTGTAAACGTACCAGGATCCTTACACTTTGGGGCAAGCTTTCTCTGAATGACCACAGACACGTTCTCCCCCACACTTACTTTGTCATCTCCCTTCAACTTAGAAATGCATAACTCCTTGAGAAATTTGGTGTATTGAGGAACTTGCTTAATGGCATCAATTAGAGGTATGTTTACCTCCACCTTTTTAAACATCTCCATAATCTCCTTATCTTGCTCCTCTTTCTTCGATTTAGCAAATCTACTAAGAAAAGGAGGCAAAGTTTTAGTAAAACTTTTAATCACAAAAGATTGAGAATTTACTTTAGTTCCCTTTTCAGCTTCTTTTTTAGGCAATTCAAGTTCCTTTTTAGATTCTTCATCACTGTCAATAACAGGAGTCTTGTGTAGTGCCTCTATTTCTTTACCACTCCTCAAGGTCATAGTACTTGCATTCTCTTTAGGGTTCACAATTGTTTGAGCAGGAAGCTTACCCGAATTTTGATTCTCCAATCAGCTCACCATAGTAGCTATACGACTTAATTGATTTTCTAGATTTTGAATGCTAGCATTCGTTTGTTGTTGAAATTGTATACTATTCTGAACCAAATTTTCATCATTTCTTCTAATGAAGGTCTAGAGCTAGAAACAAAGGAAAATTAATGGATAGTTAATTAAGAAATCATTCTCTAAATAAATAATATAAAGGATTTTCTAAATTATTTAATTTCGAAAGTAGTTTCCTTTAATATTAAAATTAAATTAGAAATAGTTTTCTAATTGGATTAGAATGTGCTACTTGTATAATTTTGAAAAAATATTTTTTCTAAATTATAATGGGTAAGAAGAATAGTTTATTGAAAATTGTTTTCTATTAAATTTTATTAAAGGAGTTAAGATAATTTGAAATATTTTCAAATTGGATTTGAAAATTGTTTTCAAATCAAATTGAATTTCTATTTGGAATAGGAATTTCATATAGTTAGGAATCAATGAGTTTAATCCAATTTAATTTTTCCAAGGAGTTGGGAATATTATTTTAGATTATGAAGATGAATATCTAAAATCAAATGAAGCTTGATATTTTATGCATATAATTTGATTATAAGTATATAAGTTGCAAACTTTATTTATATATTTGATATATATATATTGGATGCATATTAAATAGTATGTTTTATATGTGTGATATTTGACATACAATTTTATGTTTGATGAGACAAATGAAATTAAATTCCTAATTAAGTACACATTGAGAACATTATTGTTACCTTCCATTGTTATAAGAATAAACCAAAGTTCTGTTTATTATAAGGCTTATTGAGCAAACTCAAGGTCTCTTTAACCCAAATATGTTTAATGTTATGACATTGGGTTCTGCTTAACTAAATTTGTGTGTTTTGAATAAGCAAACTCATGATCATATGAATTTAAAGGCAGGGTTAGGTATAACATATAAGTTATGTTTTGGCAAGAGTTATTACCTAATAGATCTAGGAGTCACATGAGATGTGATCGATAATGTTATTATCTAACTAAATTAAGTTTAGTTGGATTGTTGAGCAAACTTAAGATCAACTATATTTGAATAGGATCCTAGCCCACTAGAAAGATTACAGTAATCTTTCCGAATAGTAGTGAGGGCTATTTTTAGAATAAAATAGTGGGAGGAACCAATTACACGATTAAAGTTGTAATCTCATTTGGTAGTCATGATATATAATTAATTACTTGCTTTTCTTACATATATTTTTTTAGTAAAATTTACCTTGTTTAGTATAGTCTGTACTAAGTTAGTGAACCAAATTTATTGGGTATAGGATATGTTTGAGAAGATTTCTCAAAGTTAGATAGAAAATTTCATGCTCATTATGTGATTTTGATATAATCCTTGTTAAGAATTCGGTAACAAAGTTTTGGAGATGTGTCAAAATCATATAGATGACAAAATGTATTGACATTTTGAGTTAACTAATATCTCATAAACTTTGATGACAATATGTAAGATGTATGTCAAAACCATGATAGCAAGATGCAAGAGGTTACATTAACAGTAAAAGGTATAGTAACTTGATGAAATTGTTTCACTTAATTAGCTTACTAAAAGTATAAACATGAACATCAATTAAAGGCTTTGCTATAGTATGATAATAATTGTCATAAGATGACAATGATTGCATGAATTTTCTTGCCTATACGTGATATGAGATCATATGTATTTCTAGTTTATAATTATGAGTATATGACACCAAATTTAGATTCAACATTATTATAATGTTTAAAGTATGATAAGAAATAGGTTGTAAGTAAAAGTAGTTGATTTATGTTTATACAAATAGTTTGTATATGTTGGATCAAAGGAAATTTATGCTTGACATAAGTGATAAGAATAAAAACTTGGATAATTGAGACTATCCTTTTATGTCATGTTGGTTAAATCAACACAATGGGGATTATAAAGTTAAATACTGAGATATATGCATCCTTTTGATTATAAATCATATGAAACTTATTAAACTTATCAAGTTGAAGAATAACCAAATCATCCTTTGGTGAAAGGATGATGATGGTATTGAGTTGTTAAATTATACATGTGATGTATTAGATGAAATAACAATTCATAAAAGGATAATGCTTGTATTTCATTAGATTACTAATGACTTTATGAGACATAGTCATATGTATTAAATGAAATAATATTTTAAATTTTTGATAAGTTTAAATTGTTTAAATATAAGAAGAAGTTAAACATTGAGAATGTTAAAGCACTTCAATGAGATCGTTATAGTGAGTTTTAAATTTTTAGTTATTTGTAGGGAATGAGATTCTTTGGTTAATATCTTTATAACTAAATTAACAAGAGTATGGATTTATGTAAGGAAGAAGATCAAAAATGAGATATTGTATGATGTAATATTATTTATTCTATAGCTGTCCCTAGTATAATGACTTACTTTCAATAGTTCCCAATCAATTAATTTGTAAGATTTCATATTAGATATGAAGTGCTAAGTCTTTGAAAGAGTCAAATTTAATTATTCAATGATGTGAAGCATGTATTATCTATTAAGTTTATAACTAAAGTAGATAATAAAAGGTTATAAAATATCCAAAAGGTTGGATATAATCTTACAGTTGTTGGACAAGTTGTTTGTTTCAATATATACTTATAGAAGAATAGTTCTTAAGATAAGTAATAGAAGCAAGATGAAATTTGAAAGGTTCAAATCTTATGATAATACATCCAACTGGAACTAGTGCCTTTGTTGATACATTTGATGCATATATGACATTTTCTTTTTAAACTTATACCCAATTATATACTTTTCCTCACACTATCAATATAAGCCCTTGGCTCTTCTATCTTCTAACTCTTTACTTAAAGTTTTCTTCTCCCAACTTATCTCACTCCTTGTATTTTGACTCCTATAGAAACTAGTTTAATTAGTATTTCTTGAGATGATATTAGGGAATTACACAGATAGCCTATTGAATAAGCACTTCTCTGATTATATCTTCCTCTTTCACTACAATGCAAGGCTAAAACTTTATGTTTCTTTTCCAATTCATACATATATTGTAATGTTTTAGGATTCCAAATTTTAATTGTTTATTCAATTTTAGGTTTCAATCCTTTCCAAAACATGCAAACTAGGTACGAATTTGGTATGACAATTTTATGTGACAGTAAATCAAATTTAGCATACTTTTTAATTGTACCCTTTTGTCTTAATTCCCTCAAGTTGATTACAAGGTCCTCAAAAGTAGCCTCTATAAATCTTTGTTCCAATGCCAAAAAATACTTAGCACAACTTGGTAATTCTTTAGTCATCTATTGCAGAGGTACAACTCATGCCAAACCAAAGCTTCCCTTTTTAAATGTGTTACAACCAAGTTCCACCTTCGCCTATATTAGAGTTCTATCAAGTGTGAAAAATTGCTCACACTTATAGACCTATGCTCTTATTCCATCTCCTTTAAATAATGGAAATTCAATCTTTCTAAACTTTGTAGGAATTTTGTAATGTCCATTAAACATTCCCACATCACCTCTAGTCTCCAACACTTTCTGATCTCCATGCCTACATCCTATTACATACACATTTCTTTCTAATATAACTACATTATCCATTCCTTTAACTATTATATATGTATTTCTTGGCAAAGCTCTAACTCCTACTTCTTATTGCGTAATCCTTCCATGATTTGCCTTTACTCTTGATCTCTTTTTCCTTTTACAATAATGCAATGATAATTTTTATATAATCAAGCTTTATTACCATTTTCATACAGTTAACTTTGGTTTACCAATTTGTGAATTAAAATTTTAAGTTTAAGAATCTATCCTTGTGAACTAGAGTTAAAGAATCAAGAAGAAGAGAGAGATTGAGAAAAATGATAGAAGAAGAATTTGTTAATTCTGTCACCATTTCTCCTTCTTTACAATATAGTTATTCAGTAAATATTTTAGCTATTAACTAGAAGCCACTAAAGTTATCACACGTGTTTTATTTTGATTAATTAAGGCCACATTACCAGACGACAATATCTCTATTCTTCATAGTTCACTAACTCCTTCTTCGTTATCTCTTTATCATAGTGTTTGTCCATTATATTAAATTATAAAATTTTACTTGTCTTCTTAATCCATAATGATGATGTATCATCAATTTACCACTGCTCAAATTGCTCCTCACTTCACCTTGCAACATCATATAAGAAGTTTCCTCCTTAAATTATATAGTAATCAGTTACTAATATGTAAAGGAGTAGGAGATCATAGAAGTGGCAATGTTAGGGATGTGATTGGGACTCCCAACATTGATGGGAGAAAGAGAAAACTAATTGATGTTAAGAAGAAATTCTACAAAAGAAAGGTCTTGAATGTAGAAAACCAAGTCATATAAAGTCACAATGTCCTTGACTCAAAGATAACAGGAAGTATGAGAGAAACTGTAAGAAAGAGAGGAAGGAAAAGAAGAAGGTACTTGAAAGCATTAACTTAGGATGACACCAGTGAATCCAAAAGTGCACATTCGGAAGAAGATAAAGCTTATAGTGCTTTAACGCTATAGAAAATTATAAGGTAACATCTAGTCCTAATTCTTGTAATAATGATATTGATGTTAAATTGACATATGGTGAATTAGTAGAAAGTTTAGAAATCATAAATAACAAATAAAGAAATTTTCTTCCAAACTTAAAGAAGTTCAAAAAGAGTTGGATGTATGCATAAGCTAGAATTTAAATATGAAAAGTTAATTGCATAGTATTAAAGCATCCAAATATGTGATAATTGATGATAATCATGACTTTGATGCATTAAGGTATGAGGATGAAAGGGATATTGATTCTCTCAAAGATTCTTTATCTAAATTTACAATGGGAAGTGAGAAACTTGAAAGCATTTCAGGAGATCAAAATAATTATAATGATATGCTTGGAATTGCATATAAATGTTGTAACATCCCGTTTCCAGAGAACGGGTCGGACCAGAGAACGGGTCCAGGTGTGGTAAATTACCACACCTCATGCT
>JAOTAY010005122.1:0-15523 GCA_025629805.1 Erythroxylum baracoense
GTGACATTCGTCAATGAACGTTGTAGAGAAGTAAATGTAAGTGAAATTTATGATTTAATATTAATAATATTCTTCATAATTATCACTTAATACTATATAACATTACTTTTTGATAGGACCAAATACAACAAACTATTGAGCGGCGGTCTTAGCAATTCAAAAATGTTGATGAGGCTGACACTTACTTGGAAGCAATTGGTAGTAGGATCGTCGTGGGAGGATATTCGAACTAGGATCATTTGCGAATACTTGTTGTTTGCAATCCTCCACGTCGAGTACAGCAGCATCTGCTAGGCGGTCCAACAAAATGGAGGCACTTGAGAGCACAGTGCAGACATTGTCCACTCAATTGTAACAGACGTTGGAAGAGGTGCGTCAGTTGCAAGAGTCGATGGTTGCGCAACAACAGACAATAGCAGCGCAACAACAGACAATAGCAGCGCAACAATAGTCATTGGACCTATACACTCAGCTCCGTTGGGAGATCGATGAATTGAAGGGTAAGGGCAGTAGGTCACCGCACCTACCAGACGATCCACCAGCTCCTGATCAGTAGTGTAGTATTGGTCATTTACTTTGTATTACAAATATTATTATTTACAATGTAACATTTTTATTATCAATTAAGATATTTTAATTTTTAATCATTATTCAAGATTTTTATTTAATTATTTATATCTAATTAAATATATATTATAAATATCTAATTAATAAAATTTTCTGACAGTTATAATTTAAATATATATATTAAAAAAATTTAATCAAAAATTTTATCGACAGAAACATTCATAATTTTCGTTAGTAAATGTCTATACACTATACCGACGGACAATATGATCCGTCGGTAATAAGTAAGCTTATTTACTGATGGAAATAACGGTACCGTCAGTAACGTTACCGACGATATTAAAAACATTCTGATGCTAAATTTACATACGGTTTAGCAACTCACCGTCGGTAAAATTAGCGTTGGAAAATTAACTTTCCGTCGGTACATTTATCGACAGAAAAGGTGTGACGGTCAGTAACTTTTCAGTTGAAATTACCGACGGAAATTTTATTTTGTCAGTAAACTTACTGACGGAAAGTTTCTTTACTGTCGGTAAGGTTAGCTACGGCCGAATCTCTGACGTTTTTGTCTGTCGGTATATTCCGTCGGTAATGTTTAATACCGAAGAAATATTTGTCATTTCTGTCGGTATTTTCTGTCACTAACTCACCATTTTCTTGTAGTGTTTGTTGGGCAAAACAGTCATTTGGAACACCTTCAGTAGGCAAAACAGCCCGTTGGCACATCATTGGTGGGGCAAACAGTCCGTTGGCACAGTTGCTAGGCACCTTCGGCAGGCAAAATAGTCCATTGGGCACCTTCGATGGGAAAACAACTCTTTGGAACACCTTCGGTGTGCAAAACAACCCATTGGCACACCTTTGGTGGACAAAACAACTCGTTACCATAGTTGCTAAGAACCTTCAGTGGAAAAAAGAACTCCTTAGAAACCTTCGGTGGGAAGCACAACACGTTGGCACACCTTTGGTAGGCAAATCAACCTGTTGGAACACCTTTAATGGGGCAAATAGCCAATTGGCTCAATTGCTAGGCACCTTCAGTGGGTAAAACAGCCCATTAGGCTTCTTCAATTGGAAAAACAACCTGTTTTCACACCTTCTGTAGGCAAAACATTAGTTGGCATAGTCATTAGGCACCTTCGGTGGACAAAATAGTCCATAGGGCACCTGTTGTGGGAAAAAAGCCCAGTTGGTACACATTCAATAGGCAAAATAGCCAGTTGGAACACCTTTGGTGGGTAAAACAGCTTGTCGGCACATTCACTAGGCACCTCTGGTGTATGAAAAACAACCCGTTGGCACACCTTCTATGGGAAAAGCACCCCATTGGCACACATTCGATGGGAAATACATCACAGTCGCCTGGTCATTAGAAATCTTCATTGGGAAAAACACCCCGTTGGCACACCTTTGGTAGGAAAAACACCACGGTCGTATGGTCGTTAGGCATCTTCTATTGGCAAAATAGTCCGTTGGCACGGTCACTAGGTACCTTCGATGGGTAAAATAGCCTATTGGTTGGTCGGCAGGCACCTTTGGTAGGGAAAACAACCCGTTGGCATAACCATTAGGCACATTCTGTAGGCGAAATAGCTCATTGGCACACCTTCGGTGGGGCAAATAGTCCATTGGCTCGGTCATTAGGCACCTTTGGTGGGTAAAACTGTCCATTGGCACAGTCTCTAGGCACCTTCAGTGGGTGAAATATCCTGTTGACATGGTCGCCAGGCATCTTTAGTGGGCAAAGAACCTCGTTCGCACACCTTCGTTGTGAAAAAAAGCCCATTGGCACGGTCACTAGACATCTTCGATGGGAAAAAAACCCCATTGGCACACCTTCGGTGGAAAAAACACCATGGTCGTACTGTCGCTAGGCACCTTCATTTGAAAAAAAGCCTATTGGCACACCTTTAGTGGGAAAAACACCACGGTCACACCTTCTCTATGCACCTTTGATGGGAAAATAGCCCGCTTGCTCGATCCCTAAACACCTTCGGTAGGAAAAATAGCCCATTGGGACAGCCATTAGGCACATTCTATAGGCAAAACAACTCGTTGGCACAGCCGCCAGGCACCTTTGGTGGGAAGACTATCGGTTGACAACTTTTGTGAGAAAAACAACCCGTTGGCACACCTTTGGCAAGCAGAAAAGCTCATTGGCACATTCACTAGGCAGCTACGTTGGGAAAATAGACCTTTGGCACACCTTTGGTGGGCAAAATAGCTAGTTGGCATACCTTTGTTAGGCAAAACATCTCATTGCCACAGTCGTTAGGGAACTTCGGTGGGAAAAATAGACCTTTGGCACACCTTTGGTGGGCAAAACAGCTAGCTGGCATACCTTTGTTAGGCAAAACATCTCGTTGCCACAGTCGTTAGGGAACTTCGGTGGGAAAAACAACTATTTGTTCACATTTTGTACACCTTTTGTAGGCAAAATAGCCCGTTCGAACATCTTTAGTGGGGAAAATAGCCAGTTGGCATGATCGATAGGCACCTTCGATGGGAAAAATAGTCCATTGGGCAACTTCGGTGGGAAAAACAGCCAGTTTGAGCAACTTTAGTAGGCAAAACAACCTGTTGGCAAGGTCTCTAGGTAGATTCGGTAGGCAAAACAGTTCGTAGTGCACCTTTGGTGGGAAAAACAACTCTTTGGAACACCTTTGGTAGGTAACACAACCCGTTGACATGATCTTTAGGCATCTTTATTAGGCAAAACAGTACTTTGGAACACCTTCAATAGGCAAAACAGCCCATTGGCACACCTTTTATAGACAAAACAGCCTTTCGGCACGTTTACTAGGCACCTTTGGTAGGAAAAATAGCCCATTGGCACACCTTTGGCAGGGAAAATAGTTAGTTGGCTTGGTCGCTTGGCACCTTCGGTGGGCAAAATAGTATGTTGGGCAACTTTGATGGGAAAACAACCCTTTGGCACACCTTCAGTAGGCAAAACAGCCCGTTGGCACACCTTTGATGGACAAAATAGCATGTTGCCGCTGTCGCTAGGAACCTTCGGTGGAAAAAACAACTCATTAGGAACCTTCGGTGGGAAGCACAGCTCATTGACGCACCTTTGGTAGGCAAAACAATCTATTGTAATGCCTTCAGTGGGGCAAATAGCCAGTTGGCTTAATTGCTAGGCACCTTAGGTGGACAAAATAGCCCATTAGGCATCTTCGACTGGAAAAATAACCCATTTGCATAGCTTTTGAAGGCAGAACAGCAGTTGGCATGGTCACTAGGCACCTTCGGTGGGCAAAATAGTCTATAGGGCACCTGCGGTGGGAAAAAAACTAGTTGGTACATGTTTGATAGGAAAAACAGCCCCTTTGGACAATTTCGATCGGTAGAACAGCCTATTGGCACGGTCATCAGGCGCCCTTGGTGGACAAAAAAGTCCGTATGGGATCTTTGGTGGAAAAAACAGCCCGTTGGCACATTTCCGATAGACAAAATAGCCAGTTAGAACAACATTGGTGGGCAAAAGAGCCCATCAGCACGTTCGTTAGGCTCCTTCGATTGGTAAAATAGCCCATTGTCACACCTTTGATCGGCAAACCAGCTCATTAGGGACCTTTGGTGTAGAAAATATCCTATTTTTGCACCTTTGGTTGATTAAAACAACCCATTGGCACGATCGCTAGGCACCTACGATGGGAAAAACTGTCTGTAAGGCACCTTCAATGGGAAAAAATGGCACGATCACACTCTTTTAGTAGGCAAAATAATCGTTGGAACACCTTAGGTGGGCAAAATAGCCCGTCGACATGTTCGCCAGGCACCTTTAGTAGGAAAACAACCCGTTTGAACACCTTCAGTGGGAAAAACAAAACATTAGCATGGTCACTAGGCACCTTCAGTGGGGAAAATAACATGTTGACACAGACGTCAAGCATCTTAGGCGGGAAAAACATGTCATTCGCACACCTTCGTTGGGAAAAACAGCCCGTTGGCACGGCCGCTAAACATGTTTGATGGGAAAAACAACCTGTTGGCACACCTTCGGTGGAAAAAACAACATGATTGCACAGTCGCTATGCTCCTTCGATTGGAAAATAGCCAGTTGGCACGGTTACTTAGCAACTTCAGTGGGGAAGTAGCCTGTTGGAACAACTTTGGTAGGCAAAACAACCCATTGACACATTCGTTAGTTTCCTTCGGTTGGAAAGACAACCCATTGGCACACATTCGATGGGAAACACAGCCCGTTGGCACACCTTCAGTAGGAAAAACAAAACATTGACACAGTCGCTAGGCACCTTCAGTAGGCAAAATAACATGTTGGCACAGACGTTAAGCACCTTAGGTGGGGAAAACACATCGTTTGCATCCCTACATTGGGAAAAATAGCTTGTTGGCACGATCGCTAAGCATCATCGGTGGAAAAACAGCCCGTTGGCACACCTTCGGTGGAAAAAACACCATGGTCATACGGTCACCAGACTCCTTAGGCTGGAAAAATAGCCCGTTGGCACAGTCACTAGGCAACTTCGGTGGGCAAAATAGCCTATTGGTAAAATTTCAACAAGAAAGCCAACATATTGGCTCGATCACTAGGCACATTGGTGGGAAAAATAGCCTATTGGTATGGTCGCTAGGCACCTTTGTTGGGAAAAATAGCCAATAGGGCACATTAGGTAGGAAACACAACCCGTTGGCACACCTTTGGTGGGAAAACACAACCCGTTGGCACGGTCTTTAGGCACCTTCGGTAGACAAAATAGCCTGTTGACATGGTCGTCAAGCATGTTCAATGGGTAAAACACCCCGTTGGCAAGCCTTCGTTATGAAAAATAGCCCGATGGTGCAGTCGCTAAGCATCTTCGGTGGGAAAAACAACCCGTTTGCTCACCACAGTCGCACGATCGTTAGGTCCCTTCGGTTGGCAAAATAGGCCATTGGCACAGTCGCTAAGCACCTTCGGTGTGAAAAATTGCCCATTGGCTTGCTCTTCAGGCACCGTCGGTGGGAAAAATAGCCTGTTGACACAGCCATTAGGCACATTTTATGGCCAGAACAACCGGTTGGCACATTTGCTAGGCACCTTTGGTGGGAAAAACAACTCGTTGGCACACCTTCGATGGGGCAAATATTTAGTTGGCATGGTTGCTAGACACCTTCGGTAGGTAAAATAGTGCATTGGCACCTTTGATGCAAAAAACAGCCCGTTGGCACACCTTTGGTATGCTAAAAAGCTCATTGGCATGTTCACTAGGTGCCTTCTTTGGGAAAAATAGACCTTTAGTATACCTTCGGTGGGCAAAGCAGCCCATTGGGACACCTTTGTTGGGTAAAACATCCTATTGCCACAGTCGTTAGGGAACTTCGGTGGGAAAAATAGCCCTTTGGGCACCTTCTGTACACCTTCTGTAGGCAACATAACCCGTTCGAACACCTTTAGTGGCACAAATAGCCAGTTGGCATGATCCCTGGCACCTTTACTGGACAAAATATCCCATTGGGCAACTTTGGAGGGAAAAATAGCACGTTTGAATAACTTTGGTAGGCAAAACAACTAGTTGGCAAGGTCGGTAAGCACCTTCGATGGGTAAAACAGCCCGTTGGCACACCTTTGGCAGGCAAAAGAGCTCGTTGGAACACCTTCGGTGGGTAAAACAGTCTGTTGGGATGTTCTCTAGGCACCTTCGATGGAAAAAATAGCACGTTGGCACTGTCACTTAGTGCCTTTAGTTGGCACGGTCACCAGGCACCTTCGATGGGGAAAACAGCCCGTTGGCATGGTCATTAGGCACCTTCGGTGGGCAAAACATCCCATTGGCACATTCGTTAGGCACCTTCGATGGGAGAAACATCTCGTTGGCACACCTTCGATGGGGGAAATAGCCTGTCGGTATGGTCGTTAGGCGCCTTTGGTGGGTAAAACTATCCGTTGGGCACCTTCGATGGGAAAAATAGCCCATTGGCACACCTTTGGTGGGTAAAATAGCCTGTTTGTGCATTCGCTAGGTGCTTTTTTTGGGAAAAGCAGCCCTTTGGCACACCTTCAGTGGGTAAATCAACCTTTTGGAACACTTTGGGCAGGTAAAACAAGCCGTTGCCACAGTCACTAGGCACCTTTGGAGGGTAACACAACTCGTTGCCCTACCTTTGGTAGGCAACACAAACTGTTGGAGCACCTTCAGTAGTGTAAATAGCCAGTTGGAACGATTGTTAGGCACCTTCGGTGGGCAAAAACAACCCATTGGGCACCTTTGGTGGGAGAAACAACCCATTTGCACACCTTCTATACGCAAAACAACCCCTTTGCATAGTCGCTAGGCACCTATAGTGGGCAAAACAGTCCATAGGGTACCTTTGGTGGGAAAAAAACCTATTGGCAAACCTTCGATATGCAAAATAGCTAGTTGGAACACCTTTGGCAGGCAAAACAGCCCGTCGGCAAGTTCTCTAGGCACCTACGGTAGGAAAAAGAACTTACTGGCACACCTTCGGTGGGAAAAATAACTCGTTGGCACAATTTTGGTAGGAAAAACACCACGGTCGTACGACCACTAGACATCTTCGAACGGCAAGATAGCTTGTTGGCACATTTGCTAGTCACTTTCAATGGGAAAACAAGTTGTTCGCACACCTTTGGTAGGCAAAATAGCCCGTTGGCACACCTTCGGTGGGAAAAACTTCCTGTTGGCGCACCTTCGGTGGGTAAAACAGCCCATTGACAAGATGGATAGGCACCTTCGATGGGCAAAACAGTCCGTCAGCACATTCTCTAGGAGCCTCCCCACCAAAGGTGTTCCAACTTAGTGGGGCAAATAGCCAGTTGGCTCAATTGCTACGCACCTTCGGTGGGTGAAACACCCCATTAGGCTCCTTCGGTTGGAAAAAAAGCTCATTTGCACACCCTCTGTAGGCGAAACAGTCATTGGCATAGTCACTAGGCACCTTCGGTGGGCAAAATAGTCCATAGGGCACCTATGATGGGAAAAAGCCTAGTTGGTACATGTTCGATAGGCAAAATAGCTAGTTGGAACACCTTTGATGGGCAAAAAAGCCCGCCGGCATATTCAATAAGCACCTATGGTGGGAAAAACAGCCTGTTGGCACGCCTTCGATGGGAAAAGTAGCCTATTGGCATACCTTCGGTGGGAAATACACCACAGTCGCATGGTCACTAGACATCTTCGTTAGGCAAAACACCCCATTGGCACACCTTCGGTGGGAAATACTCCATGGTTGCACGGTTGCTAGGCACCTTCAGTTGGCAAAATAGTTCATTGACACGATCGCTAGGCACCTTCTGTGGGAAAAATAAACCATTGGCTCGGTCGGCAGGAACCCTCGGTAGGAAAAACAACCCATTGGCACAACCATTAGGCATATTCTATAAGCAAAACAGCTCGTTGGCACACCTTCGGTGGGGCAAATAGTCAATTGGCTTGATCACTAGGCACCTTCGGTGGGTAAAACTGTCCGTTGGCACAGTCTCTAGGCACCTTTGGTGGGCAAAATAGCCCATTGGCATGGTTGCCAGGCATCTTCAGTAGGCAAAACACCCCGTTGGCACGATCACTAGGCATCTTCGATGGGAAAAAAAGTCGATTCGCACACCTTCGGTGGGAAAAATACCAAGATCGCATGGTCGCTAGGCACATTCGTTTGACAAAAAAGCCCATTGGCACACCTTCGGTGGGAAAATAGCCCCTCTGCTCAATCCCCAGGCACCTTCGATAGGAAAAATAGCCTGTTGGTGCAGTCATTAGGCACATTCTGTGGGCAAAAAAGTCTGTAGTGCACATTTGGTGGGAAAACAGCCCTTTGGCACACCATTGGTAGGCAACACAACCTGTTGACACGATGGTTAGGCATCTTTGTTGGGCAAAACATTACTTTGGAACACCTTCAGCAGGCAAAACAGCCCGTTGGCACACCTTCAGTAGGCAAAACAACCAGTAGGCATTTTTGCTAGGCACCTTTGGTGGGAAAAATAGCCCACTGGCACACCTTTGGTGGGCCAAATAGTCCGTTGACTTGGTCATTTGGCACCTTCGGTGGGCAAAATAGTCTGTTAGGCACCTTCGATGGAAAAACAACCATTCGGCACACCTTCGGTGGGTAAAACAGCCCATTGGCACACCTTTGGTGGACAAAATAGCTCATTGCTGCAGTCGCTAGGAACCTTCAATGAAAAAAACAACTCATTAGGAACCTTCGTTAGGAAGCACAGCTCGCTGGTAGACCTTTGGTAGGCAAAACAACCTGTTGGAACGCCTTCAGTGGGGCAAATAGCCAGTTGGCTTCATTTCTAGGCACCTTTAGTGGGCAAAACAGCCTATTAGGCACCTTCGTCTAAAAAAATAGCCTGTTTACATAGCGTCTGTAGGCAAAACAGTCTATGGCATGGTCACTAGGCACCTTCGATGGGCAAAATAGTCTATAGGGCACCTGCGGTGGGAAAAAAAACTAGTTGGTACACGTTTGATAGAAAAAACAGCCCCTTTGCATAACTTCGATTGGCATAACAGCCCGTTGGCATGGTCAGTAGGCAGCTTTGGTGGGCAAAATAGTCCTTAGGGCATCTTCGGTGGGAAAAGCAACTCGTTGGCACACCTTTGATAGAAAAAATAGCCAGTTAGAACAACTTCGATGGGCAAAACAGCCCATCGGCACGTTCGTTAGGCTCCTTCGATTGGCAAAATTGCCCATTGGCACACCTTCGATCGACAAACCAGCCCATTGGGCACCTTTGGTGTAGAAAACAGCCCGTTTTTCTACCTTTGGTAGGCAAAACAACCTGTCGGCATGATCGCTTGGCACCTACGATGGGGAAAATTGTCCGTAGGGCACCTTTGGTGGGAAAAACAGTACATTCACGCTCCTTCAGTAGGCAAAATAGTTGTTAGAACACCTTGGGTGGGCGAAATAACCCATCGGCAGGTTCGTCAGGCACCTTCAGTAAGAAAAACAGCCCGTTGGAACATCTTCGGTGGGAAAAACAAAACATTCGCACACCTTCGTTGGAAAAAACAGCCCGTTGGCATGGACGCTAAACATCTTCGGTGGGAAAAATAGCCCGTTGGCACACCTTCGGTGGAAAAAGCAACACGATTGCACAATCACTACGCTCCTTTGGTTGGTAAAATAGCCCGTTGGCACAGTTGCTAGGCAACTTCGGTACACAAAATAGCCCGTTGGCAAAACTTAGGTCAGAAAAATAGTTCGTTGGCATGGTCACTAGGCACATTTGGTGGAAAAAATAGCCCGTTGGAACGATTGCAAGGCAACTTCGGTGGGAAAAATAACCAGTAGGGCACATTCTATAGGAAACACAACCTATTGGCACACCTTTGGTCGGCAAAAAAGCTCGTTGACACGTTCGCTAGGTGCCTTTGTTGGGAAAAATAGGCCTTTGGCACACCTTCGGTGGGCAAAGCAGCCCGGTGGGACACCTTTGTTAGGCAAAACATCCAGTTGTCACAGTCATTAGGGAACTTTGGTGGGAAAACAGCCCTTTGGGCACCTTCTGTGTACCTTCTGTAGGTAAAATAGACTGTTTGAACACCTTTAGTGGGGCAAATAGCCAGTTGGCATGATCGCTAGGCACCTTTGATGGAGAAAACAGCCCATTGGGAAACTTCAGAGGGAAAAATAGCAAGTTTCAATAACTTCGATAAGCAAAACAACTCATTGGCAAGGTCGCTTAGCATCTTCGGTGGGCAAAACAGCCCGTTGGCATACCTTTGGTAGGCAAAATAGCTCATTGGAACATCTTTTATGGGCAAAACAGCCCATCGGGATATTCTCTAGACACCTTTAGTAGGAAAACAGCTCGTTGGCACACCTATGATAGGAAAAATAGCACGTTAACACTACCACTTGTTGCCTTCGATGGGTAAAATTGCCCGTTGGCACGGTCATTAGGCACCTTCACCTTTGATGGGAAAAACAGCCTGTTGGCGTGGTCGTTAGGCACCTTCGGTGGGCAAAACATCCCATTGGCACATTCCTCAGGTATCTTCGGTGCGAGAACTAGCTCATTGGCACACCTTCGATGGGGCAAATAGCTTGTCGGTATGGCCGCTAGGCACCTTCGTTGTGCAAAACAGTCCGTTAGGCACCTTTGGCGAGAAAAATAGCTCGTTAGCACACCTTTGGTTGTTAGAATAGCCCGTTTGCACGATTGCTAGGTGCTTTTGGTGGGAAAAGCAGCCCTTTGGCACACCTTCGGTAGGCAAATCAACCCTTTGGAGCACTTTGGGTGGGCAAAAGAGCCTATTGCCACAGTCACTAGGCACCTTTGGAAGGGAACACAACTCGTTGGCACACCTTTGGTAGGCAACATAACCTATTGGAGCACCTTCGATGGGGCGAATAGCTAGTTGGCACGATTGCTAGGCACCTTCGGTCAGCAAAACAATCCATTGGGCACCTTCGGTAAGAAAAAAAACCCATTTACACACCTTCTGTAGGCAAAACAACATATTGGCATAGTCATTAGGCACCTTTAGTGGGCAAAACAATCCATAGGGTACCTTCGGTGGGCAAAACAACCCGTCGGCACATTCTCTAGGGACCTTCGGTGGGAAAAGAACCTCCTCGCACACCTTCGACGGGAAAAATAGCCCTTTGGGGCAACTTTGGTAGGAAAAAAACCAAAGTCACACAGTCACTAGACATCTTCGATGGGCAAGATAGCCCATTGGCACATTCGCTAGGCACTTTTGGTGGGAAAAAGTGCATTGGCACACCTTTGGTGGGCAAAATAGCCCGTTGGCACACCTTCAGTGGAAAAAATAGCTTGTTGGCACACCTTTTGTGGGCAAATCAGCCCATTGGGACGGTCGTTAGGCACCTTTGGTGGGCAAAATAGCCCTTTGGCTTGGCCATTAAGCACCTTTGATAAGCAAAACAACCAAATGGCACATTTGTTAAGCACCTTTGGTTTGAAAAATAGCCTATTATCACAGCTTCAATAGGGAAAATATTCTATTGACACGATCATTAGGCACCTTCGATGGGCAGAACAGCCCATAGGGCACCTTCGGCAAGAAAAGCAACCCACTGGCACACCTTCGATAGGAAAAATAGCTTGTTGGAACAATTTCAGTGGGCAAAACTACCTTTCGGCACGTTCGCTAGGCACCTTCGGCAAGTTTGTTGAGCTCCTTTGGTAGGGAAAACAGTTCATTGACACACCATTGGCGATCTCACTAGGCACCTTTGGTGGGCAAAATATCTCGTTAAGATGGTCAATAGACACCTTCGGTGGGCAAAACAATTCATTGACATGTTTGCTAGGCACCTTTGGTGGGAGAATTACCCGTTGGCACGCCATTGGTCTACAGAACAACCCGTTGGCATGTTTACTATGCACCTTTGACGGGAAAAATAGCCCGTTTTCACAAATTTGGTCGGTAAAATAACTTATTGGCATGGTCACTAGGCACCTTTGGTGGGTTAAATAGTCCGTAGGGCATCTTTGGTGTGAAAAACAGCCCGTTGGCACACCTTCAGTCAGCAAAATAGCCAGTTGGAACAACTTTGGTGGGCAAAACAACCCATCGGCACGTTCGTTAGGTTCCTTCTGTTGGAAAAATAACCTATTGGCACACCTTTGGTGAGAAAAATAGCCCGTTGGCACACCTTTGGTAAGCAAAATAGGTAATTGGAACAACTTTGGTGGGCAAAACAACCCATTGGCACGTTCGTTATGCTCCTTCGGTTGGAAAATAGCCCATTGGCATGCCTTGAGTGGGCAAAAGAGCCCATTGGGCACCTTCGGTGTAGAAAATAGCCCGTTTGCATACCTTTGGTAGGCAAAACAACCTGTTGGAATGGTCGCTACACACCTACGGTGGGGAAAACTATCTGTAGGGCACATTTAGTGGGAAAAACGACACGTTGGCGCCCCTTCAATAGGCAAAATAGCTCTTTGGAACACCTTTGGAGCGCAAAATAGCCCGTCGGCATGTTTGTCAGGCACCTTTGACGGGAAAAACAACCGTTGGTACACCTTCAGTGGAAAAAACAAAACATTGACACAGTCGGTGGGCACTTTCGGTGGGTAAAATAACCTATTAACATAGATATTAGGCACCTTTGGTAGGATAAACAACCCATTGGCACACCTTCGGTGGGAGAAACAGCCCGGTCACATAGTCACTAGACACCTTCAGTGGACAAGATAGCCTAATGCCATATTCATCTCGCACCTTTGCTGGGAAAAATAATTAGTTGGCATGGTCGCTAGGCATCTTCAGTGGGAAAAAGAACCTGTTGGTGCTAGGCACCTTCGGTGGGCAAGATAGCCTGCTGGCACACCTTTGGTAGGGAAAACATCACATTGACACAGTCGCTAGGCACCTACAGTGGGAAAAATAGCCAGTTGGCATGGTTGTCAGGCACCTTCAATGGGAAAAATAGCTCGTTAGGCACATTTAGTGGGAAACACGATTCGTTGGCACACCTTCGATGGGTAATACAGCTCGTTGGCAGAGTTGCTAGGTAACTTTGGTGATCAAATAGCTCATTGACAGGGTCGCCAGGCATCTTTGGTAGGAAAAACACACCATTGGCACACCTTCGTTGGGAACAACAGCCCGTTGGCATGGTCACTAGGCATCTTCGGTTGGAGAAACAACCCGTTAGCACACCTTCGATGGGAAAAAAACCACAGTCGCATAGTCACTAGGCACCTTCAATTGCAAAAATAGCCCATTGGCATGGTTGCTAGGCACCTTTGGTGGCAAAATAGCCCGTTGGCACATAATTGGTGGGCAAAATAGCCCGTCGACTCGAACACCAGGCACCTTCGGTGAGAAAAATAGCCTATTGGCACATTTGCCCATAAAATGTGCATAATGGCATACTCTGTGGGCAAAACAATTGGTTGGCACATTTGCTAGGCACCTTCAGTGGGTAAAATAGCTCGTTAACACACTTTAGTGGTGTAAATAGTTTGTTGGCATGGTGGCTAAGCACCTTCAGTGGGTAAAATAGTGTGTTGGCACCTTTGGTGCAAAAAACAGCCCATTGGCACACCTTTTGTAGGCAAAAAACTCATTAGCATGTTCGCCAGGTGCCTTCATTTGGAAAAGTAGACCTTTGGCACACCTTTGGTAGGCAAAAAAGCCCGTTGGGACACCTTTGTTGGGCAAAACATCCGATTGCCACAGTTATTAGGGAACTTCGCTGGGAAAACAACCCTTTGGGCACCTTCGGTACACCTTCTATAGGCAAAATAGCCCGTTTGAACATCTTCAGTGGGGTAAATAGCCACTTGACATGATTGCTAGGGACCTTTGATAGGAAAAACAACCCATTGGGCAACTTCGGAGGGAAAAATAGGCCATTTGAACAACTTCGGTAGGCAAAACAGCCTGTTGGCAAGGTCTCTAAGCACCTTCGACGGGCAAAACGATCCGTTGACACACCTTTGGTAGGCAAAATTGCTCATTGGAACACCTTCGGCAGGCAAAACAACCCGTCGGGATGCTCTCTAGGCACCTTCAGTAGGAAAATAGCCCGTTGGAACATCTTTGATGGGAAATATAGCACGTTGGCACTACCGCTTGTTACCTTAGGTGGGAAAAATTACTCGTTGGCACGATCACCAGGCATCTTCGATGGGAAAACAGCCCGCTGGCATGGTCATTAGGCACCTTCGGTGGGAAAATCATCCCATTGGCACATTCGTTAGGCACCTTCGGTGGGAGAAACAACCCGTTGGCATACCTTCAGTGAGGCAAATAACCTGTTGGCAAGGTCGCTAGGCACCTTTGGTGGGCAAAACAGGCTGTTAGGCACCTTCAGTAGGAAAAATAGCCCATTGGCACACCTTTGGAGGGTGAAATAGTCAAATTTGTACTTTCATTTCGTGCTTTTTGTGGGAAAAGCAGCCCTATGGCACACCTTTGGTGGGCAAATTAACCCTTTGGCACACCTTTGGTAGGCAAGACAACCTGTTGGAGCACCTTCGGTAGGGCAAATAGCCAGTTGACACGATTGCTAGGCACCTTCGGTGGCCAAAACAACCCATCGAGCACCTTCGGTGAGAAAAATAGCCCATTTGCACACCTTTTGTAGGCAAAACAACCTATTGGCATAGTCGCTAGGCATCTTTAGTGGGCAAAACAGTCCATAGGGCTCCTTTGGTGGGAAAAAACCCAATGACAAACCTTGAATACGCAAAATAGCTCGTTGGAACGCCTTTGGTGGGCAAAACGGTCCGTCGACACGTTCGCTAGGCACCTTCGATGGGTAAAACAACCTGCTGGCATACCTTCGATGGGAAAAGCAGCCCGTTGGTACAACTTTGGTAGGAAAAACATCACAATCGCTCGGTCACTAGACATCTTCGATGGGCAAGATAACTTGTTGGCACGTTTGCTAGGCACCTTCGATGGGAAAACAGCCTGTTGGCACACACCTTTGGTGGGCAAAATAGCCTATTGGCACACTTTCTATGGGAAAAATAGCCCTTTGGCACACCTTTGGTTGACAAATCAGCCTGTTAGGATGGTCGCTAGGCAACGTTGGTGGGCAAAATAGCCCATTGGCATGGTCAATAGGCACCTTTGTTAGGCAAAACAACCAGTTGGCATGTTCAGTGGGAAAAGTAGCCCGTTGGCACAGCTTCGGTAGGGCAAATATTCCATTCCAACGATAACTAGGCACCTTCGGTGGGCAGAACTATAGATAGGGCACTTTCGGTGGGAAAAACAACACGTTGGCACACCTTCGATAAGAAAAATAGCCTGTTAGAACACCTTCGATGGGAAAAACTGCCTATCCACACGTTCGCTAGGCACCTTCGGTAGGAAAAGCAGCCCGTCGGCACAACTTTTGTGCGAAAAACTGTTAGTAGTGTGCCCTAGGCCAATGGATATTTGTGATTCATGTATTAACATTATGAATTGTTAATAATATATTATGAGGTATTCCTTTTATATATACATGCATGTCGTTTATGTAATGTGATTTACGTTCTATG
>JAOTAY010005151.1:0-15521 GCA_025629805.1 Erythroxylum baracoense
TCACTGGCATACGTACCAAAAGGATTCAAATACATATTTGAACTCATCACAACCATGTATATATTAATATACAGTAGAATCTCCAAATATAGCACAACAAAAAGCTCAGAGTCTTGCCTTACATGTATGCTCAACGGATAAGGGACAGTATGATAGAGCCCGATATTCATAACGGATACGGGACAATGAAAAAGACACTTGGTCACAACAACATAAATAAATGAAATTGAGTCTCATAAGCATTGTTTATACATATGATATGAATTAATTGAATGATTGCAATGTTTGAGAACTTTTATTGTATGATATGTGTGATTGATTATCGATGATTGAAATCTGCATAATTTCAATGGAATGGTGAATTGTATGGATTCTGACATGTGTTCTATGTGAACAAAGAGTTTCTTGATATTTCATGATCAAAATTGAGATGAAGTGAATTATGTGATGACATAAATTGTGTGTTGCATGACAAGAGTGAACTATCGAGGATGGTTACTCAATTGAGTTCGCAAAACTTAACCAAATTGCAATATTGATATTTTCAGGTTTGAGAGAACGACAACCTAGCTTCTAAGACTACTTAAAAGAGATTTTGCACAGCTGTTGGATAAAGGACATGGCTCAAAGATCAGTCAACTGGGACTAAAGGATTAGTTTAACTTTTGTTTAATCTCTCATGCATGTAGCATACTTTGTAGATAGAGCTGTGACTTTGATGGGCTGATATTGTACAAACATGGATGATGGTTGTAATGCTACATTGTAAATATGGTTTATGAAATGATATGAAGAAAAATTTGAGTTTTATACTTTGTGTTAATTATGATGTAGCTATGATGCCATACTATATAGTGAAAGTGTTAATAGTTAGCACATCATTTCTGTAGGGTATGTGCACATGCGTTCAAAGGGAGTACGGACACGTGTCGGATAGGAGTGGGGTGCTACATTAATCATGTAAACCTAACTAATAATTACTCAATTAAGTTAATATATTTCTAATTCATAACTTAAGCGTATATAGTTTCTCGGTCTAAAATTAAACTTCTTCTCGTGATCCTTCGTTTAATACCAAAATGATGCAAATGTTGGTCACACTGTTATATCAATAAGTTTAGAAACTATAACAAATAATAAGACAACAAAATAGTAACTCAATCATATGTAGTCGACTAAAATAGTTTCTTTAATGCTCAAGAAAGGAAATAAGCCCATCAAAGAATAAACAAGGTTCATCATCTTCATATACTTCAATCCCACCATTATCAATAATAGAGAAGTATTAAAGCAATAAACAGAGTGAACAAACCTAAATGAACTATCAATGAACTAATAGAGTAATAAGTTCAGATCCAATAATGCAACAGATATAAAGGTAAAACCGAATGAGCAAACAAAGAGTGTTCAGATGAGGGAGTTGGCGGTGGGTCTCCTGCTAATCTTAAGCTCTTTGCATCAACTCTCACCTTCTGCCTCTGTTTAATTCTCAACCAGATGATCAGATACTACCAATGGCTTCAACTCTGCCTTCTGTCTATCTATTATTTCTCTTCTTCCTCACCACCGACTAGTCTTCTGTTTTCTTTGCCTCCATTATTGTTCTTTTTTCTCTTTTCTTAGTCTTGGTTTTTTCTCTAGTCTTAGTGTGTCTCCTCTAGCCTTTATTCTTCTTTCTATTTGTAGTGCTAGTTTATGTGTAGGTTTTTATACCGTTAAAACCTACATTAGGTGACACATAATGATAAACGAATTAAAGAACATTTCTGTCACACCCGTTCCTATATAATTCACGTCCAACATTCCTTTTTTATGCATAATTTTTCTTATTTTCATACAACATTCACAAGACACTCCATTCAGACATTCATGCAATATCCACACCATTTTCACTTAATTCATTTCAAATTTGAATTAAAACAAAAAAATTTGTACCTAAAATCAAGATATGAATGCAAACAAAATCAATAGAAATTAGACACAACACTAAAGAATCACAAAGAGAGAAAGACAAAAAAAGTCTAAGATGAAAGCTTATCTTTTTTCAATTGTGTCAAGTGTGATTTTTATAAGAATTATGAATCTACTGTCTACTAAAGATATTTGGGATTATCTTAAATCTAAACATCAAGGCAGTGAAAGAACCAAAGGTATGCAAGTGCTTAACTTGATCAAAGAATTTGAGATGCAAAGTATGGAGGTAGAAACTATTAAAGGCAATGCTGATAGGTTGCTAAGCATTGTTAATAAGGTATATGGCAATGATTTTCCTGATGAAAGAATTATGTAGAAAATTCTTGTCTCTGTACCTGAAAAATATGAATCTTTATTAGAAGAATCTAAAGATTTGTCAAACATCTCTATGGGAGAATTAGTAAATGATTTGCAGGCGCTAGAGCAGAGAAGAATGATGAGACAAGAGGAGGCAGTACAAAGTGCTTGTCATATAAAAGCACAAAACCCAGCGGAGGCAAAGATAAAAAGAATAATAACAGGAAAAATAATAAGAAAACTTGAAGGCTCCAATAAGCAGTAGGATGAGGCTTTTCCACCTAGTCCACAATATAAAAAGACAAATCAACCTCAAAGAAAATATTGGTGGAGGCTTGATGTAAAATGTAGAAAGTGTGGTAATATAGAGCATATGGAATGAATATGTAAGTCTCAACAAGAAGAGGCAAAGATGTCCATAAAGCAACACCAAGAGGAGTAACTCTTTGTTGAAACATGCTTTGCTATAAGCAATAGCTCCAGTGATTCTTGGTTGATGGATAGTGGCTGCACAAACTATATAACCAATGATCAAAACCTCTTTAACGAGCTTGATAAAACCATTCTTTCCAAAGTGAAAATTGGAAATGGTGATTTTATCTCAGTCAAAGGAAAAGGAACTGTAGCTATTAAGAGTATGATAGGTTTGAATCATATCATAGATGTTTTATTTATGCCTAATATTGACTAAAATCTGCTTAGTATTGCACAGCTAGTTAAAAAAGGCTTCAAAATCATATTTAAAGACAAATGGTACTTAATCAAAGATGTGAAAGGCTGGGATGTATTTAAGATGAAAATGAGAGCTAAAAGTTATACTTTAATTCTAATAGATGAGGAGCAAATAGCTTTTTCAAGAACTTGAGCAATGCTGAATTATGGCACAAGAGGCTTGGACATTTCCGTCATGATGGACTTCTGTACATGCAGAAACATGCCTTAGTGGGAGGTGTGCCATTACTTGAAGTAAATTTAGTTGATTATGTGCCTCGTTAATATGGAAATCAAGTCAAAAACTTATTCCCTCAAACAATGTGGAGAGCAACACTCAAGTTACAACTAGTGTACATAGATGTTGGAGGACCTAAAAGAACTTCATCTTTAAATAGCAATAAATACTATATTACATTTATTGATCATTTCACCAGATTTTGTTGGATTTATTTCTTTATATCCAAATTTGAGGTTGCTAATATATTCTAGAAATATAAATTCTTTATGGAAAATCAAAGTGGTCGCAGGTTGTATACAATAAGATCAAATAATAGGAAAGAACACACAAATAAAGTCTTTGAAAATTTTTTTGAAGAAGCTGGTATTGAACACCAACTTACTACATCTTACACCGCATAACAGAATGATGTAAGTGTGAGAAAAATTGAAATGTTATGGAAATGACAAGGTGTATGTTGTATGAAAAAGGAACTGCTACAGAAACTATGGGTAGAGGCTAAAACACCACTATATTTTTGCTAAATAGGCTGCTAAATATAGTTTTATATAAAGAAAACTCCATTTGAAGCCTAGTTTGGTTATAAGTCAAATTTACAAAATCTCTAAATTTTTGTTGTGTTTTTTTCTTATATGCTACAAGTTAAGAAAGACAAACTTGATAAAAAGGCTGAACTAGGTATTTTCATTAGGTATAATAATACTTTTAAAGCTTATAGAATTTCTCAACCAAAAAATGGAAAAATTATTGTAAGCAAAGTTGTTAAAATCATAGAGGAACAAAGAATAGAGCTAGGAGAAAATAACGAAAAAGCAATTTCCAGAAGTTCCATAACACTTTGATGATGTTGTACATGACATACCAGTCACAGATACAAGGCCCTTATTTGACATTTATGAAAAAAATGTTGCTCTCTTAGTACCTACAGAATTCAAAGAAGCTGAGAAGGATGAGAAGTGGATAGATCCGATAAAAGAAGAGCTTAAGATGATTAAAAAAATGACACATGGGAGTTGGTAGATAGAGCACAATATAAACAGCCCATAGGAGTTAAATGGGTCTATAGAACTAAACTTAATGCAGATGGTTCTATAAATAAATATAAGGTTAGATTAGTGGTGTAGGGATATGCTCAAGTATTTGGAGTAGGTTTTCTAGAAAAATTTGCTCTAGTTGCACGCCTTGATATGATTAGAATGTTAATAGCCTTAGTTATGAATAAAAGATGGAAAGTTTAACATTTAGATGTAAAATTTGCTTTCTTAAATGGTTATTTATAAGAGGAGATAATTTTAGAGCAGACAGAAGGAGTTCAAGTCAAGGGATAAGAGCAAAAGGTCTACAAGCTAAAAAAGGCCTTATATGGTCTTAAATAGGCCCTTAGAGCCGGTACAACAGAATTGATGATCATCTTCAAAACCTTGGATTTATTGAAAGTCTAAGTGAAGTTACATTATATGTGAAGGAAACATAAGCTAAATTAATCATAGTTTCTATTTATGTCGATGTTTTGTTTATAATACGAAATGATGAGAAGCTAATAAAGGAGTTTAAAGCTGAAATGCTCCAAGTATTTAAGATGACTGACTTTAACTTAATGACTTTTTTTTTTAGGAATGGAGGTGAAGTAAGATAAGATGGAGTCTTTATATGCTAAAGGAAGTATGCAAGGGAGATACTTAAAAAATTTCATATGGAGGATTACAAAAGCACTATTACTCTAATGACCAAGAAGGAAAAGTTTAGCAAAGATGATGGAGCTAATAAGGTGAATGAATATCATTATAGAACCCTAATTAGTTGCTTAATGTATCCTATTGCAAGTAGACTTGATATTATCTTTACAGTAAGTATGCTTTCAAGATTTATGCAGTAAACTAGTGAAGTGCATCGTCAAGCTACCAAAAGAATTGTAAGATACATCAAAGGTATTGTAGATTATAGAATTAAATACATTCACTATTAGAATTTCAAACTTCATGGATATTTTGATAGTTAATGAGGAGGTTTGGTTGATGATATGAGGAGTACAAAAGGTTACTGTTTCAACTTTGACTTATGGTTTTTTTTATGGTGTTCAAAGAAATCAGATGTTATGGCTCAAAGAACAAATAAGGTAGAATATGTGGTAGCCACTGCTATTGTAAATCAAGCAATTGGCTCAGAAATATCCTTGCAGATTTACATATGGAGCAAATAAGCTAACTCAAATTATTGTTGATAACGAAGCTGCCACTTCAATCTCAAACAATCATATTTTCATGGTAAGACTAAGCATTTTAAGATTAAGTTGTTTTTCTTAAGGGGAGTGTAGAGAGAAGGTGAAATATGTTTACTTTATCATAGGACCAATGATCAAAATACAAATGTCCTAACAAAGACACTTTCAAAAGTCAAATTTGAAGAATTGAGAAGCAAACTAAGAGTCAGTAGCCATTAAAGCAAGGAGGAGTTTTGTAAACATGCCTAAATATTTGTAGATTGGATTAGGATGATTTCATCTTTTATTTGTAGATTGAATTAGGATGACTTTGTCTTTTGGATTATTTCTTTTTTTTAGATTAGGTAGTTGTTATTCATGCCTAAAAATAAGGAATGCATTTAAATTTTTGTTAAACTCTAGCTCTATTTAAAGCGCTCTCCAATGGAAGTTTAAAATCATCCTCTATATAAATTCTTGTCTCTAATTTTATAAAATAAATTTCTCCTCTAATAACATCAAGTATCTAAGATCCAAGCCACCAATATTGAGTTCACGATCCACTGATCTTCAATTTCAGGTGATTTATCATTAGGCTTGGATAGACTTGCATTCCCAAAGCTAAGTTTTCATTTTGCATAAAGTGCATATCGCATCAATTGTACCTACTCTTCATAGTTTTTTCCTTTAGTTACACCAAAGAGATCACTATCCCTGGATTTTCTGACCGGTGCAAGTAGTAAGGTGAAATTGCTCTAATTTCTCCTTGTTTCTTATTATCGTCCTGCCTATCCTCTCCTGCCATAGAGTTCAAATGATGTGTCGTTCTCTTAAGTTTAAGGTTTGGCTTTGCCTAACTCTTATACCATGTAAAGTTTTAGCCTTTAGGTTCAATTTTTCATGTCCCTTATATTAAATGGTTCTAGCATATATATACAAAGTCATAAAGTCTTTCAACGTCTAAAATTCCCACGTTATACAAACCTATAAGCCTATATGACTTTAAGTGAGTAAAAGCAATTACGTCAATAAATCATCCAAGTCCTTTCTAGACATTAAAATAACTAGAGGGAAATATCTTACAAATAAACAAAAACTTGTGTCTATTATTACAGCAACTAATATGTTACAGAGAATAATTATGCCAATGTTCAAACCTTGGAATGAACATTTTATCTAAGATACTTTACATGTACATATCTTGTGGCTTGCATAATGTAATTGCACAGAACCTACACTCCTAGTTATTTCTTTCAAACTCGTCACATTATCAATAATCAAGTTTATCCTACTATTTCATTCACCAGAAGATTAATGGGATAATACTCTTTCTTTCCATTTTGTTGAATGTGATCAAATAATGACAATATTCTAAGCTTAAGACCTATAGGCTGCTTTGGATGCTATCATAGATGGTAACCTAAAGGGAAACTACCTCGCGGAAGAAGTGTACAAGGATAGTACAAATTACTAAGGTTTGAAACGTTGATGGTTCCATTTTTTCATTTGCATCTAATTAAAAAGGACGAAAAGATAAAACAACTTATGCTTTGAAAGATTAACTAAAGTTCAAGGTGAACAAGGATGTTTTGCTTCAGGTCACTAGGAAAAATTTGCATTATAGCATTGAATAATTTTTCTTTGTAAACCTACCTGAAGGCAGATTTAGATAGCATTAGCGACAAGTAGTAGATTACCATAAGAAGAACCAAAATCTTGCAATCTCCTTTGCATTTTGTACATAGCTTAAAACCGGCCTAACCTCTCAGATAAGGAAGTTCTTGTCTTCTCTAAATAAATGCTTATCATCTCTTCCTAAATTGAACAAATTGGTTGTTCTCAATATACCAATATGGTGTCAAAAAAATTAGTGTGGTAATGACCAATGTTTTAAAAACTGAACCGGACATCAAACTAGTTAAAGGAAATGTTTAAGATTTAAAGGTTCAATCGGTATTAAACTGCTATAAAATTAGTAGATAATAAATAAGAAATAAAAATTATAAGAGTAGGTAAAAATAAAATATTTTATTGAAATAAAAAATACACCAATGTCTATTATTATACAATGAACTAATAATAAATCAAAGCTAATAATTCAAACTAAATTTAACTCGACTATAAAACTTAAAATAACAATTAAAATTAAAATTGTATTTTTTAAGAAGGTTATATCTCATCATCGTCAAAAATTCTAAATTCTCCAATGCTATCTAACAACTTATAAACCATACTTTTATCTAAAGTATTTGCATCAACTTCTTCTACTGCATTCAAATAAATTACAAATTAGTAATATATGAAATTATTCTCAATTGTAAATTTGTAATATATTATACTTTTAAGTTAAATATGATCAAACTAAGATATTAACTGATTATCAATAGATGTTCTTAACTCATTCGTTGTGACAAATGCATTTTCTTCATCAATTGCCTTTTTAAGTTCATTATAATCAAGATCAGGTGATGGTTCTTCTTTAATCCAAAAATCAGTATGGTTAATACAATCGATATCAATTGGATCATACGTTCTTTTCTTATTAAGTGCTTTGAATATATAATTGAGAAATTACAAAAGTCAATAATAAAAATAAAATTAATAAAGAATAAAAACAAAACTATAAAATGCCTGTTCTTCATTCTCATATTATAAGTAACATAAACAAGGTCATTAAGTTTTTGATGCTCCAAACGATTTCATTTCTTTGTATGAATACATTAAAAAATGCTCCAATTATGTTCAGAACTTGATGTAAAAGTTGTTTGTCTGAGTAATCTAATAGCAAGTTTTTTCAATATTAGAGGACTTTCACTGAATAATCTCCACCACTCATCTATATTTTAAATTAAAAGTTATGAAAAAGAAAAAATATATTATTAATAGGTAAAGAATGAATTACAAGTATAAAAAAACTTACCGAGCTGCATTTTTTTCATCATAAATTCTCTCTTTTCTAAGGATCTAGCAAAACTCTCTAAACCTTCAAGTTAAAATTTAATGTCTTTTGTCGCTTGTGATTGCTCTTTAATAGAGCAAGTACCTTTGTATTCAATCACATCAAACAAACCACCCATAATATTATTTATACATGTGTCTCTACAATATAAGTAATAAGGATTGAGAAAATAAGCTACTAAGTGGATTTTTTACATAAGATGCTTATCCCATCGTTGGTCAAGAATATCTAATATAGTGCAAATTGCTGAAATATTAAGGTGGTGCTTAACTGATGAGCCAGTAAACGGGCCTAAAATGCCAAAAGTTGTTTCAATGCTCTCCGATACTATATTGTCATCATCAAATTGGGAGGCCTCGCTAAGTAGAAATAGTCATAGATGATCCCTAACAAATTAAAAGAAAGACATGTTAGAGTAGTGCTCTAAAGGCAATCACCTTTAGCACTTTTGTACAAATTTTATTTTGATTAATAAAAGGAAAGGAAATTTTTCATTAATTTGATGTTTGTTTATTTAGAATTGATGTCGATCTTAAATCGAATTAATGAAGTCCATGATATAAAACCTAGCATAAAGGAAATCATGATGAGATCATGATAATGAGATTCCTATCATAAGTAATTATGTTAGTATCTAAATTATCCCTAGTCATAGGATTAATAAGATAGGACATTATTAATCTGGATAGACTAGCACTTGTCATACTCCTGGATTTGATTAAGCAGTAGATCTCACAAACTATAAGCATAAGATGTTTAGAGTTAACATGTAGATGCTTACTAAGAGTAGTAAGTACATCGAGTGACCCACTATGAGATTACCATATGGATGATCTATCAAATGTCAATAATTAATCTCATCATAGCAATGGTGAAAATATCCTTAGACTTGAGGTACTCAAGGATATCTTGGATATTGATACTATGCTTTGACATCATTCCTTGTTGTCTCAAGATAAGGTCACTCATAGGGTAGTAATTGGGTACAACGATTAGTATTCGAAGATAATTGGCTAGCCAGTAAAGGATTCACCACTCCTGATAGAAACAGATAATACCCATGACCTCTTGTCAGGGACATTACTCAGGAGTCTCTAGCCAGAGTAGTTATGTGTCAAAAAGAGAGCCCTTAATGACACATACAGTAATGAGATCATAGGACAAGAACTAACATCACTTAGACTAGATGTGACATAGTCAGTCTAGTAGGAGTTGACATATAGTCCATACTCAGAACCATGTGGGGTATAGAATGGTGAAATGACGAATTGCAGAGTAATTACCTATAGAAAGATTTGTAAGTCGAGTAATTAACTATCGAAGAGTTCGTGTGTTAATCCACTTATATTCCAATAAATTTGCATCATGAAACCCTTCATAATTTGCTTGAATTAAGAGTTAACTCAAGTGGCATGAAACCATCCATGATTTGCTCAGCTTAAGAGTTAATTCAAGTGCCTAAAATAACCAGGAACCCAAGGGTCACACACATAAAAGATCAGATGAAAAACAAAGTATGCATGGCTATCATTGAAGTAGACCACGGTCGTGGCTTATGCATAAGTGAGTTCTTCACTTATGTACACATGAACTAACAAGTTAAAAATACACTCAAGTGAGAGGATAAGGGGTCCAAAAGTGTTCTGTAGTTAGATAGAAGTGTTATTGAGTCTTGTTCATGCAATTTATGCAATTGTTGCATGAATCTAATTATATGCAACATAATCTTGATCTATCTCTCCATTTAAAAATCTACTTGAACTCATCTTGTTTGGTGCTCTAACCACCCTTACAAATTGCTTTTTCTTCATCTTTGCGTGTTCTTGAGTGATCAAGGAAGGTGTTTGGTGTTTGCTACAACCCAAACAAGGACAAGATTAAAGAAAGGAGGAGCATTATCAAATGTACATCTGCTGAAATTTCATGTTCTTATAATATGTGTATATATGCATCTAAGATTCTGGATTTTTTGGGATGTCGTAGGGTTGAACAAGTGCAAACTGTTTGTTGGGTTGTGACTAACATGCATGTTGATTTGAAAAAATTTGTATAAATTGTAAAAAAAAATTGTTTTTCTAATTTTGCTTTCACAGAAATGTTTATAAGGTGTTATATTATTTTTCTATTAAGGGAAATTGCAATTGAATGTAATTTGCTATTTTATTTTGAATTAATATCCAGTCTATTCGTATATTAGTTTCTAGGAATTTCTAGAAAACTGAATGCATATGCTAATTTTGAAAATGTCGTAATAATTATAGAAAACTTTTTTTCTAATTTTATTTCACAAAAATGTTTATAAGGTGTTATGTTATGTTTTTGTTAAAGGAAAATGCAATTGAATGTCATTTTCTATTTTATTACGATTTTAGTTTTATCCTAATGTATGTATAAAGTTTTGTAAAATTCTGGAAATCTAATGAACGTGCATGCTTGTAAATTCCATATTAATTTTTTATAAAAATTGTTTTATGAATTTTCTACATGACATGCAAGATAATATATTGCCACGTGTATGAGATGCATGAAACTTGTTAAAGTGATTATCTTATGCATACATGATGTAGAGAATGACTAGTGTTAGAAGTAATATGACAAGTGTCATAGACATGTGATGTGTTGGCTGATTCCACTAAATTAATAAATAATTCCTTGGAATTACTCTCTGTAACTTTTTATTTGGCACATTAGAATGTGTATAAGACTTTGGAATTTTTCTAGAATTAATTTAATTTCATTTAATTAATAAATCAAGGCAAAGTCAACATTGGTCAGCTTTTTGAAAGTTGATGAAGTTGACTTGTTTAATGATTTATGTGTATGTGTTTCAGTTATAAGACCTTAAAAAAATTTATGAGATAAGAAATATATTATTTTGATGATAGTAGCATGCTAAGTGCATGTGCTTGAAATTAGGGTTTCGGAAAATTTTCAAACATCGAATCAATCTCTTTAGTGTCTAGTAGGTTAACTCATTTATCTTAATGATTTTGGCCGTCAAAATTTTTTTGGCTTGTGCCGAAATTGTCTTGATAAATTTGAGATGACCTAGGGCTGTTTTAGATGATTAATTGATGTTCAAAAATTTTGGAGACCCTAAGGTTTAATTTAGAATTAATCTAAATAGAGCATTCCATTTCTAGTGTGACTAGAAAAAGACATGTGTACTAGAATTAAAGTGTTTATTTTGGATATCAAAACAATTTAACTTTTATGGTTTCTAATCGAATCACATTCATAATTTGAATTAGCTGAGACTAACACTAGTACCTGATCTGGTTCAAGAGTTGAATCGAATTACAAACTTTTGATGCATAGTCAAGTCACAACCTAAATTAAAACTCCTTTGTGTGATACATGCATTAGATGCATTTTAAGGGTGGTTATGGACATAGGCTCAATTTAATTAAGTTGTCCATAATCTGAATATATATATATGTTATATATATAGTATCGACGAGACCTAAGAATAAATCCCTCAACCGAAATATTAGGACTTATGCCTTCCATTGATATGGCAAGAACTAGAGTTCTTTTAGAGTTGAGTTGTTGGGCAAACCCTAGCCCGCTCTACACACATATGTTTAAACTATGAAATTAGATTTTTGGATTAATGGTTTGGTCCTACCTGGAAGCGTTGATTTGTTGGGCAAACTTAAGGTCAACATGGATAGAGGCGAAGTTAGGTTATATACATAGGATGTATACAAATTAAGAGTTGATACCCAATGAGTGTGCTAAATCAACAGTTGATGGCACAAGTTAATAGTTGCATAACTGAATGCAATTGGTATGAATGATACCTACCGATTTACCTAAGGTGGCTTGTTGGACAAACCCAAGGTCATTCTTAGTGATATTAGATATCGACCCATTAAGAAAACTATAAGTTTTCTCAAATTCGTGATGATTGTGGATTTGGATAAAAATAGTAAGACCCATAATGCTTATGATGAAAGTCCTTATCGATAGACATTAGTGTACATTCTAACACTTTCTCTCATTCTTCTAGGTTATTGAATCACCACGATGTCTTAGTCTAGTGTGAACCTACGCTCTCTATTAGACTCCAACAAACTCACAGGACCTAACTTCTCAGATTAACTACAGAATTTAAGAATTGTTCCTAAATATGAGAAACTAGGATATGTCCTAGACAAACCACTTCCCGATCCCCCTGTTGCCAATTCATCTGATGAGAATCAGAAAGCTTACAAGAAGCTACTAGATGATAGTGAGCTGGCTAGTTGTACAATGCTGGCCTCTATGTCACTGGAACTGCAAAAGCAACATGAAGCTATGGATGCTCATACTATATCTTACCATCTAAGGGAACTGCTTAATGAGCAAACTCGATTTGAAATGTTTGAGACCTCAAGGTTACTTTTCTATTTTAAGATGGTTAAGGGATCATCTCCAGTGCAGTATGCGCTAAAGATGAATGGATACATTGAGAGGTTAGTCAGTTTGGGTTTCATAATGGATCACAATCACGAATTAAGTGTAGACTTAATTCTGACTGGTTTGACTAGTAGTTATTTACAGTTTGTGCTTAACTATCAGATGAACTAAATATCCACCTCCATACCTGAGCTGATTAATCTACTTAAAAAAGCTGAGCAACTATCAAGAAAGATAGTAAGGCTATAATGCTGGTGGACTCTCCTGGTTCTCGCAAGAGGAACCAAAAGAAGAAGATGAAGTCTAAAAAGCCAATGGGAGGTGTAGCCAAGAAGAATGCAAAGGAGACTACATCAAAGGGGATATGCTTCTATTGCAACAAGGAAGGACATTGGAAAAGGAACTGCAAAGCCTATCTGGAAAGCAATAGAAGGCATTAAATGCTCCACCGTCTACTTCAGGTATGTCATTTGTCATTGAGGTTAATACTATTTCTGATCATAACATTTAAGTATTAGATACTGAATGTGGCTCACATATATGTGTTGATATGCAGGGTCTTAGGGATAGTAGACCACTCAAAAAGGGAGAAATGGACCTACGTTTAGGAAATGCAATAAAAGTTACTGCATGAGCCTTAGGAACCTACGTTTTGTATCATCCTAGTAGGCTAGAGTTAATTTTGGATAATTACTATTATGTACCCTTGTGACAAAGAACATTATATCTGTTTCATTTCTTAATTAAATGGAATTTTATTTAAATTTTTCAAGCAATAGCTGTTCAATTAAGTTGAATGAAATGTTGTATGGTACTGCTACATTGTGCAATGGTATTTACATATTAGATATGTGCAATCCAATTTTAAATATCAATGACAATAAAAGACAAAAACAGGATAACTTAAAATCATCTTACTTATGGCATTGTTGAGTTGGCCATATAAGTGAGAAATGCATGGCTAAGATGCATAGGAGTGGTAGCTTAAGGTCATTTGATTATGAATCATATAACACGTGAATCTTGTTTGTTAGGCAAGATGACTAAATTACCTTTTAAAAGAAAGTGTGAACGAGCTAATGGGTTATTATACCTAATACATTATGATGTATATGGTCCGATGTCCATTCATTCTAGAGGTGGTTTTATGTACTTCATTACCTTTATCGATGATTATTCATAATATGGGTATGTGTATCTAATGAGATACAAGTCTAAAGCATTTGAAATGTTCTAAAACTTTAGACATGAAGTAGAGAAACAGCTCAGTAAAAGTGTCAAGACACTTCAATCAGATCGAGGTAGTGAATACTTGAATGAGGAGTTTCTAACTTATCTCAGGGATAACACGATTGTAACCCAATGGACTCCACCTTACACACTGCAACATAATGGTGTGGCTAAAAGGAGAAACCGAACCTTGTTAGACATGGTAAGGTCAACAATAGGCTTAACAAATCTACCAAAATCCTTTTGGGCTCATACACTCGAGACTATTTTTTATATGATAAACGGAGTCCTTTCAAAAGCAGTTGATGTTATTCCATATAAGATATGGACGAACAAAAAAACCCTATATTTTTTATATGAAAGTTTGTGGTTATCCAGCTTACGTGAAGCAAATTCAATCAGACAAGCTTGAAGCAAAATCTAATAAATGTCTATTTGTAAGATATCCTAAAGAAACAATTAGATATTAGTTCTACAATGCTTTAGAGCAAAAGGTGTTTGTCTCCAAACATGCTGTCTTTTTAGAGAAAGAGTTTCTTCTAATAGAAGACAGTGGGAGCAAAGTTTAACTTGATGAAGTTCATGATGCTCAAATAAATGCAGATCAATTGCCTGAACCTGAGATTGTTGTTCACGGAGATGAGAAAACAGTTAAACCTTCTAACACATAAAATGTTCGTAAGTCAAGTAGCATACACAATGTTCCAGAGAGATATGGATGTCTTGTAAGTGAACAAAATGACGTATTGCTCATAGAGGACAATGAGCCTACAACCTATGAAGAGGCTCTGAAGAGTTCAAAATCTAAAAAATGGCTTCAAGCCATGAAGTCCGAAATGGATTCCATGTTTAAAAACCAAGTATGGACTTTGGTTGACCTACCCGAAGGGCTAAAACCCATAGCATGCAAGTGGATTTTTACGAAGAAAATTGACATGGATGGTAATGTGATTACCTATAAAGCGAGGCTAGTCACTAAAAGTTATCATCAAAGACAAGGAGTTGACTATAACGAGACATTTAGCCTCATAGCCATGCTTAAATCCATTAGAATACTCCTAGCCATTGCTACCTATTATGATTATGAGATATGGCAAATGGATGTGAAGATGGCTTTCCTGAATGGAAACCTAGTTGAGGATGTGTATATGATACAACCTGAGGGCTTCATATCCAAAGATAAAAAAAAAGGTATACAAGCTTCAGAAATCCATTTACGAATTGAAGCAAACATCTAGGAGTTGGAACATCCGATTTGATGAGACAATCAAAGCGTTTGGTTTCTTACAAAATCCTGATGAACCTTGTATGTACGAGAAGGTTAGTGGCAGGGCTATTATATTCCTTATGTTATATATGGATGACATATTACTAATAGAAAATGATGTCTCAAGTTTGCAATCAGTCAAAATTTGTGTAACATCCCATCACCGATGGGAAGGGTAGAATAGTAATTTTGAGTGGTCCATGGGCGTTTAGAAATGCCTTTACATGTTCATGCATAATCT
>JAOTAY010005172.1:0-15521 GCA_025629805.1 Erythroxylum baracoense
GCATATACAAGGCGACTTGTCAGTATCGTAAAGGCATAAGGCGCCTTACACAATGAACAAGGCGACTTACCCTTACATTCGCTGCGCAAAGCAAAACGTTGACACCGTCGCTAGGCACCTTTAGTGGGATAAACAGTCCATTCGGCACTTTTGGTGGGAAAAACAACCTGTTGGCACACCTTCAGTAGACGAAACAGCCCGTTGGCACACCTTTGGTGGGTAAAATAGTCCGTTGGCATGGTGGCAAGGCACTTTCGGTCAAAAAACATCTTGTTGGTTCCTTCGATGCGTAAAACAACCCGTTGGCACCTTCGAGGGGAAACACAACCTGTTGGCACACCTTCGTTCGGCAAAAAAGCCCATTGGCACCGTCACCAAGCACCTTCGATGTAATGGTCGCTAGCCACCTTTGTTGCGCAAAAGAACCGATTGGCACAATCGCTAGACATCTTTGATGGGCAAAATAGCTCGTTGGCGCAATTGATAGACAACTTACGTGGGCAAAACAGCCCGTTGGTAGGATCAGTAGGCACCCATAGTGGGCAAAACATTCTGTTGGGCACTTTTTGTGAGAAAAACATCTCATTGTTACACATTCGGTGGGAAGAATGGCCCGTTGACACGGTCACTAGGCACCTTTGTTGGGAAAAACAGCCTGTTGGCACACCTTCGGTGGGTAACCCAACCAGTTGATAGGGTGACTAGGCACCTTTGGTGGGCAAATCAACCCGTTGGCCACCTTCGGTGGGAAAAACAGTCCATTGGCTAGGTTGCTAGGCACCTTCAATAAGCAAAATAATCTGTTGGCACAGTCACTAGGCACCTTCGTTAGGAAAAAAAACCATTGGCACGGTCGCTAGGCACCTTTAATAGGAAAAACAATCTGTTGGCACGATCGCCATGCACTTTGAGTGAGGAAAACAGCCTATTGGCACGATCGCTAAACACCATCTGTAGGCAAAATAGCATATTGGCACAGTCGTAAAGCACCTTCGATGGAAAAAATAGCCTGCTTGTACAGTCACTAGGCACAATCGGTACAGAAAACAACCAGCTGGCAAACCTTCGGTGGACAAACCAGCCCATTAACAGTATCGTTAGGCATCTTTGGTGGGCAAAATAGCCCGTTGGCATGATCGCTAGGTACCATTTTGTTAGGCAAACAGGATGTTGACAAAGTCGCTAGGCACATTCAGTAGGAAAAACAGCCTGTTGGCACGATTGCTAGGCACATTTGGTGGGCAAAATAAACCTTTGGCACGGTCACTAGACACCTTTAGTGGGAAAAACAGCTCGTTGGCACACATTTGGTGGGCAAAACAGTTGGTTGGCACGATCGCTAGGCACCATCGAATCAAAAAATAACCCATTGGCACACCTTTGATATGCAAAATAGCCAGTTGGCACTGTCGCTAGGTACCTTCAGTGGGAAAAACAACCCAATGGGCACCTTTGATGGGAAACATAGGTCATTGGCATACCTTCAGTGGGCAAAACATCACATTATCACAGACGCTAGGCACCTTAGATGAGAAAAATAGCCTGTTGGCACATTTGTTAGACACCTTCGGTGGGAAAACAGCCCTTTGGTACACCTTCAGTGGGAAAAAGAGCATGTTTGCACAACTTTGGTGGGAAAAACAACATGTTGGAATAGTACGTAGGCACCTTTCATGGGCAAAACAACCCGTTTGCATTTTTGCTAGTCACTTTTGGTGGGAAAAACAACCTGTTGACATACATTTGGTGGCCAGCATAGCCCGTTGACACGGTCGTTAAGGGCCTTCGATGGAAAAATAGCCCGTTGGCACAATTGTAGGCATCTTTGGTGGGCAAAACAACCCGTTGACACATTCACTAGGCTCCTTCTATGGGAAAAACAGCACGTTGGCACGGTCATTATACACCTTCGATGGGCAAGACAGCCCATGGACACTTTCACTGGGCACCTTCTGTAGGAAAAAAACCTATTAGCACAGCTTCGGTTCATAATATAGCCCATTGGTATGGTTGCCAGGCACGTTTAGGTGGTAAAATAGCCCATTGGCACGGTCGCTAAGCATCTTATGTGGCAAAAATAGACTGTTGGCAAAAATTCAGTAGGCAACAGAGCCCGTTGGCACAGTTGCTAAGTACCTTCAGTGGACAAAATAGTCTATTGGGCACCTTTAATGGGTAAAAAAACCCTTTAGTGCACCTTTGATGTGTGAAACAACTCGGTGGCATGACCATTAGGCACATTCTGTGGGAAAAACACCCTATTAGGCACCTTCACTGGAAACATAACCCTTTGGCACACCTTAGGTGTGAAACATAGACCGTTGACACAGTTGCCAAACATATTTGGTGGAAAAAACAACCCATTGGGCACCTTTGGTGAAAAACACAACTTGTTGGCACACCTGTGGTAGATAAAACTGCCAGTTGGCATGATCGCTAGGCGCCTTTGGTGGGAAACACAACCGGTTGGCACATCTTGGGTGGGCAAAATAGCTCGTTGCCACAGTCGCTAGGCACCTTCAATGGGATAAACATCATGTTGGCCCAGTCAGTAGGCACCTTCGGTAAGAAAAACACTTGTAGTGGACAAAACTACTCGTTAGCATGGTTGTTAGGCACCTTTGATGGGAAAACAGCCTATTAGGCACCCTTGGTGGGAGACACAGTCTGTTGGCACACCTTTGGTGGGCAAAACAGCACGTTGGTACGATCGCTAGACACCTTAAGTGGCAAAAACAGCCCATTGACACACCTTCAATGGGTTACACAGCCCGTTGGCACAGTCGCTAGGCAGCATCGAGGAGAAAATAGTCTGTTGGTCCCCTTTGATGGGAAAAATATCATGTTGTCATACTTTATGTAGGTAAAACAGATCGTTAGCACACCTTTGGTAGGCAGAATAGCTCTATGGCAAGGTCGCTAAGCACCTTCAGTGGGAAACACAGCCCATCGGCCACCTTCGATGGGAAACGCAGCACTTTGGCACCCCTTTGGTGGGTAAAATGACACGTTGGAATTGTCGCTAGGCACCTTCAGTGGGATAAACAGTCCGTTGGGCACTTTTGGTGGGAAAAACAACCTGTTGAACACGTTCAACAAACAAAATAGCCCATTGGCACACCTTCGGTGTGCAAAACAACTCGTTGGTATGGTGCCAAGGCACCTTCGGTAGGGAAAATAGCCTGTTGGGCACCTTCAATGGACAAAACAGCCTATTCGTAAAACTTCAATCGAAAAAATAGCCTGTTGGCACCTTCAATGGGAAAAAAACTCGTTCTTAGAGTTGCCAGGCACCTTTGGTGGGAAAAATAGCCCATTGTCACAGTCGCCAGGCACCTCGGATGGAACGGTAGCTAGCCGCCTTCGTTGGGCAAAACAACCCATTGTCACGGTCGTTAGACATCTTCCATGGGCAAAATAACCTATTAGTGAGGTCGTTAGGCATCTTCAATGGGCAAAATAGCTCGTTCGCTAGGCAACTTTGGTGGGCAAAATAGCCCGTTGGTATGATCACTAGGCAACTTTTGTGGGCAAAACAGCCCGTTGGTATGATCACTAGGCACCTTTGGTGGGCAAAACAACTTGTTAGGCACCTTCGGTACACATTGGTACACATTTGGTGGGAAGAACGGCCCGATGGTACACATTTAGTGGGAAGAATAGCCCGTTGGTACACATTTGGTGGGAGGAACGTCGCGTTGGTACACATTTGGTTAGAAGAATGGCCCGTTGGCACACATTTGGCACTATCACTAGGCACCTTTGGTAGGAGAAACAATCCATTGGGCACTTTTAGTGGGAAAAACAACCTATTAGCACACCTTCAATAGATAAATCAAGTCGTTGGCACACCTTTGGTGGGCAAAACATCCTGTTGGCTTGGTGCTAAGATACCTTCAGTGGGAAAAATAGTCTGTTGGGCAACTTCAATAGGCCAAACAGTCTGTTGGTAGAACTTCCATCAGAAAAATAGCTATTTGGCACCTTCGATGGGAAACACAGCCCATTGGCACACCATCGGTGGGAAAAACAACCTGTTGTTATGGTCGTCAGGCCCCTTCGATGGCACGACAGCTAGCCACCTTCGTTGAGCAAAATAGCCCATTGACACGGTCGCTAGACATCTTTGGTTGGCAAAATAGCCAGTTGGCATAGTCGTTAGACACCTTCTGAGGATAAAATAGCTCATTCGCTAGGTAACTTTGGTGGGGAAAATAGCTCGTTGGTAGGATCAGTTGGCACCTCTAGTGGGCAAAACAATCCGTTGGGTACCTTCGATAGGAAAAACATCCCGTTGGTACACATTTAGTGGGAAGAATGACCCGATGGCACGGTCGTTAGGCACCTTCGGTGGGCAACACAACTAGTTGGCACAGTGGCTAGACACCTTCGATGGGAAAATCAGTCCATCGGACAACTTCGGTGAGAAAAACAGCCCATTGGCACAGTTGTTATGCACCCTTAGTGGGCAAAACAATCCATTAGCATGGTCGCTAGGCACCTTCGTTGGGAAAAAAAACTCATTGGCACAGTCGCTAGGCATCTTCGGTGGGAAAAATTGCCCATTAGGCACTTCAGTAGGAAAATAGCCCTTTGGTGCACCTTTATTGGGCAAAACAGCACATTGGCACAATTGCTAGCCACCTTCAGTGAACAAAACAACCCGTTGGTATGGTTGCTAGGCACCTTTGGCGGGAAAAATAGTCCGTTGGGCACCTTTGGTGGGATACATAGCCTGTTGGCACACCTTATATGGGCAAAACCGCATGTTGCCATGGTTGCTAGCCACCTTTGGTGGGCAAAATAGCACATTGACGAGTTCTCTAGGCACCATCGGTAGGAAAAACTACCTGTTGGGTAGCTTCGGTGGAAAACACAACCCGTTTGTACACCTTTGGTGGGCAAAACAGCACGTTGGTGCAGTAGCTAGCCATCTTCGATGGGCAAAATAGCCTGTTGGCAAGTTTACTAGGCACCTTCAGTAGGAAAAACAGTTCGTTGGGAACTTTTGGTGGGCAAAATAACCTGTTGGCACACCATTAATAGGCCAAATAGCCCAATGGCATACCTTCGGTTGAAAAAACAACCCAGTTGCATGTACACTAGGCACCATCGGTGTAAAAAACAACCCATTGCCATACCTTTGATAGACAAACAAGCCCATTAGCAGTATCATAAGGCACCTTCGGTAGGCAAAATAGCCCATTGATACGATCTCTATGTACCATTTCGTTAGGCAAAACAGGTTGTTGGTAAGGTCGCTAGGCACTTTCAGTAGGAAAAACAACCCATTGGTGCACCTTCGGTGGGAAAAACAACACATTGGCATAATTGTTAGGCACCTTCGGTGGGCAGAATAGACCTTTGGCGCAGTCAATAGGCACGTTTAGTGGGAAAAACAGTTAGTTGGCACACATTTGGTGGGAAAAACAGTCCGTTGGCACGATCGCTAGGCACCATCAGTTCGAAAAATAGCCTGTTGGCACACCTTCAGTGGGTAAAACAACCTGTTGGCACCTTTGGCAGGAAAACAACCCATTGCCCACCTTCGATGGGAGGGACAGACCGTTGGCACATCTTTAGTAGGCAATACATCACATTGGCAAAGATGCTAGGCACCTTCGATAAGTAAAATAGCCAGTTGGAACATTCATTAAACACGTTCAGTGGGAAAATTAGCCCTTTGGCACACCTTAAGCGGGAAAAATAGCACGTTGGCACAACTTTGGTAGGAAAAACAACATTTTGGTATAGTGGCTAGGCACCTTTGGCAGGCAAAATAGCTCGTTGGCACTTTCGCTAGGCACCTTTGATGGAAAAAACAACCCGTTGGCACACCTTTGGTGGGCAACACAGCTCGTTGACACAATTGGTAGGCACCTTCGTTGAAAAAAATAGCCCGCCAGCACATTCGCTAGGCACCTTTGGTGGGAAAACAGCTTGTTGGGCACCCTTGGTAGGAAACAAATCCTGTAGGCGCACCTTCCGTGGGCAAAATAGCACGTTGCTAGACACATTTAGTGGGAAAAACAGTCCATTGGCACACCTTCAGCGGGTCACACAGCCCATTAGCACGATTGTTAGGCACCATTAGGGAGAAAATAGTCCATTGGTCCCCTTCGATGGGAAAAATAGTGTGTTATCACACTTTTTGTAGGCAAAAAAGCTCGTTGGCAGACATTCGGTGGGCAAAACTGCTCATTGGCATGGTCGCTAGGAGAGTTCGATGGGAAGCACATCCCGTCGGGCACCTTCAGTGGGAAACACAGCCCGTTGACTAATCTTCGATGGGTAAAACAACACGTCGGCACAGTTACTAGGCTCCTTCGTTGGGCAAAACAGCCAGTTGACACGTTCACTATGTGCCTTTGGTGGGAAACACAGCCTATTGGCACATCTTTAGTTGGCAAAATAACCCGTTAGCACAATCGCCAGGCAACTTTGGTGAGAAAAACAACCCGTTGGGCACCTTTTGTGAGAAACACAGCCCGTTGGCTCATCTTCAATGGGCAAAATAACACGTTGGCTAGATTGCTAGGCACCTTCATTTGGCAAAACAACCCGTTGTCACGTCCACTAGGCACATTTGGTAGGAAACAAGGCTCATTGGCACCCCTTTAGTGGGTAAAATGAGATGTTGGCATCGTTGCTAGTCGCCTTCAGTGGGATAAACAATCTATTGGGCACTTTTGGTGGGAAAAACAACCTGTTGGCACACCTTCAATAGAAAAAATAGCCCGTTGGCACACTTTTGGTTGGCAAAGTAGCCCGATGGCATGGTTGTAAGGTTCGTTTAATGAGAAAAATAGCCTATTGGGTAACTTTGATGGGCAAAACAGATTGTTGGCCAAATTTTGATGGGAAGAATAGCCTGTTGGCACCTTCTATAGGAAACACAGCCCGTTGGCACACCTTTGTTGGGCAAAATAGTAGCCAGGCACCTTTGATCAGAAAAATAACCTGTTGTTACGGTTGCCTGGTACCTTTGATGGAACAGTCATTAGCCACCTTCGTTGGGTAAAACAGCCCATTGGCACAGATGCTGGACATCTTCGATAGGCAAAATAAAACCTTGGTGCGGTCGTTAGGCACCTTCGGTGGGTAAAACAGCTCATTTTCTAGGCAGCTTTGATGGGCGAAATAGCTCGTTGGTAGGATCACTGGGCACCTTTGGTGGGCAAAACAACCTGTTGGGCACTTTCAACAAGAAAAACATCCCGTTGGTACACATTCTGTGGAAAGAACGACTCGTTGGCATGGTCACTCAGCACCTTTAGCAAAAAAAACACATGTGGTGGACAAAACTACCCATTGGCATGGTCGCTAGGAACCTTCGGTGGTAAAACAGCCAGTGGGCACCCTCAGTGGGAAACAAATCCCATAGGCACACCTTCAGTGGGCAAAATAGCTCGTTTGTATGGTCGTTAGACACCTTCAGTGGAAAAACAGCCCATTAGCTTAACTTCAGTGGGTTACATAGCCCCTTGGCACGATCGTTAGGCACCATTAGGGGGAACACAGTCCATTGGTCCCCTTCGGTGGGAAAAATAACATGGTACAATTTTTTTAGGAAAAACAGCTCGTTTGCACACCTTTGGTGGGGAAAACACCTTGTTAACACGGTTGTTAGGCGCCTTCGGTGGGAAACACAGCCCATCGGGAACCTTTAGTTGGAAACATAGCCTATTGGCTAATCTTCGGCAGGTAAAACAGCATGTGCACAATCGCTAGGCATCTTCGTTGGACACAACCCGTTGGCACACCTTCGGTGGATAAAATAGCCCGTTGGCATAGTCGTCAGGTAACTTTGGTAGGAAAAATGGCCCAATAGGTACCTTCTATGGCAAGCACAGCCCGTTAGCTCATCTTCAGTAGGAAAAATAACACATTGGCAAGTTCGCTAAGCACCTTCATTTGGCAAAACAGCTGGTTGTCACATTCACTATGCACATTCAATGGAAACACAGCTAGTTGGCAACCCTTCGATGGACAAAATGGCATATTGGCACCTTCGCTAGGCAGCTTCAGTGGGATAAACTATTCGTTGGGCACTTTTGGTGGGAAAAACAACCTGTTACCAAACCTTCAATAGAAAAAAGAGCTCGTGAGCACACCTTGTAAGGCGCCTTCAGTGGGAAAAACAACCTGTTAGGCAGAACTTCGATTGGAAAAACAGACCGTTGGCATCTTTAATGAGAAACGCAGTCAGTGACACACCTTTTTTAGGCAAAATAATAGCCCGACACTTTCGGGGGGAAAAACAGCTCGTTGTCACAGTCGTCAGGCACCTTCAATGGAACAGTTGCTAGCCACCTTTGGTGGGCAAAACAACCCATTGGTACGGTCACTATACATCTTTGGTGGGCAAAATAGCCCATTGGTGCAATTGTTTGAAATCTTCGGTGGGCAAAGCAACTCGTTCACAACTTCGATACACAAAATAGCTAGTTGGTAGGATCACTAGGCACCTTTAGTGGGCAAAACAACCCGTTGGGCATCTTTGGCAGGAAAAATATCCTGTTGGTACACATTCTATAGAAAGAATGGCCTGTTGGCACAGTCGCTAGACACCTTTAGTGGGCAAAACAGTCCGTTGCCATGGTTGCTAGCACCTTCATTAGGAAAAGTAGCCTATTGCCATACCTTTGGTGGTCAACACAACTCGTTGGCACTATGGCCAGACACCTTCGGTTAGCAAATCAGTCCACTGGGCACCTTTAGTGGGAAGAACAACCTATTGACAAGGTTGCTAGGCACCTTTAGTGGGTAAAACAATCCGTTGGCATGGTTGCTAGGCACCTTCGTTGGGAAAAAAAGCTCGTTGGCACTATCGTTAGGCATCTTTGGTAGGAAAGACAGCCCTTTGGCATACCTTTGTTCGGCAAAATAACACTTTGACATGGTCGCTAGCTACCTTCGTTAGATAAAACAGCCCGTTGGTATGGTTGTTAGGCACCTTTGGTAGGAAAAACTATCCATTAGGCACCTTCCGTGGGATACACAGCTCGTTGACACACCTTTTGTGGGCAAAACAGTACGTTGCACAGTCGCTACCCACCTTTGGTGGGCAAATTAGCACGTTGACGAGTTCTCTAGGCACCGTCGGTAGGAAAAATGACTCGTTGGGCACCTTCGGCAGGAAATATAGCCCGTTGGTACACCTTTGGTAGGCAAAACAGCATGTTGGCACGGTGCCTAGCCAAGTTCGTTGGGCAAAACAGCCCGTTGGCAAGGTTGCTAGGCACCTTTGCTGGGAAAAACAGTCCGTTGGGAACTTTTGGTGGGAAAAACAACCTATTGGCACACCTTCAATAGGTAAAATAGCCCCTTAGCACACTTTCGGTGGGAAAAACAACCTGTTTGCATGTTACTAGGCACCATCGGTGTAAAAAAACAGCCCATTGCATACCTTCGATGGACAAACCAGCCCATCAGCAATATCGCAAGGTACCTTTGGTGGGCAAAACAACCCATTGGCACGATCTCTAGGTATCATTTTTTTGGGCAAAATAGGTTGTTAGTTAGGTGGTTAGGCACCTTCGGTTGGAAAAACAGCCCGTTAGCACACCTTCGGTGGGAAAAACAACATGTTGGCACAATTGTTAGAAACCTTTGGTGGGCAAAATAAACCTTTTACATGGTCGCTAGGTACTTTTAGTAGGAAAAACAGCTAGTTGGCACACATTCAATGGAAAAAACAGTCAGTTAACACGGTCGCTAGGCTCCATCGGTTTGAAAAGTAGTCAATTCGCACACCTTCAGTGGGCAAAATAGCCTGTTGGCACTATCGCTAGGCACTTTTGGTGGGAAAACAAACCATTGGGCACCTTCGATGGGAGGAACAGGCCGTTGGCACACCTTCGCTGGACAAAACATCACATTTACGAAGATGCTAGGCACCTTCGATGAGCAAAACAGCCCATTGGCATATGCACTAGACACCTTCAATGGGGAAAACAGCCTTTTGGCATACCTTCAGCGGGAAAAAGAGCACATTGGCATAACTTCAGTGGGTAAAATAGCACATTGGCACGGTTGCTAGCCACCTTCGGTGGGATAAACAACATGTTGGCACGGTCGATAGGCAACTTCGATAGGAAAAACACTTGTGGTGGACAAAACTGCCCGTTGGTAAGGTCGCTAGGCACCTTCAGTGGGAAAACAACCTGTTGGGCACCCTCAGTGGGAAAGAAATCCTGTAGGTGCACCTTTGATGGTAAAAATAACACATTTGCATGGTTGTTAGACACCTTCAGTGAGAAAAATAGCCCATTGGTACACCTTCAATGGGTTACAAAACCCGTTGGCATGATCGCTAGGCACCATTGGGGAGAAAACACTTCGTTGGTCCCCTTCGGTGGAAAAGATAGCATGTTGTCACACTTCCTGTAGGTAAAATAGCTCCTTGGCAGACCTTCATTGGGCAAAACAACTCGTTGGCACGGTCGCTAGGCGCCTTCGATAGGAAACACTACCCATCGGGTAGCTTCGATGGGAAACACAGCCCGTTGGCTAATCTTTGGTGGGCAAAATAGCATGTTGGCATAGTCGCTAGATACCTTCGTCAGACAAAACAACTCGTTGGCACGTTCATAAGGCACCTGCGGTGGGAAACACAACCCATTGGCACCCCTTCGGTGGATAAAATAGCCCGTTGGCACAGTCACCAGGCAACTTTGGTGGGAAAAACGACCCGTTGGGCACATTCTATGGGAAACACAGCCCGTTGGCTCATCTTTAGTGGGCAAAATATCACGTTGGCAAGTTCGCTAAGCACCTTCATTTGGCAAAACAGATGGTTGTCATGTTCACTAGGCATGTTCGGTAGCAAACACAGCTCGTTGGTAACCTTCCGTGGGTAAAACGGCAGATTGGCACCATGGCTAGGCACCTTCGGTGGGATAAACAGTTCATTGGGCACTTTTGGTGGGAAAAACAATCTATTGGTGAACCTTCAATAGGAAAAATAGCTCGTTGGTACACCTTCGGTGAGAAAAATAGCCCATTGGCATGCTAGCAAGGTGCCTTTAGGGGGAAAAACAGCCTATTAGGCACCTTCGATGGGCAAAATAGCTCATTAGTAGAAATTTGATAGAAAAAATAGCCTATTGGCATCTTCAATGAGAAACATAGCCCGTTGGCACACCTTTGTTGGTTAAAACAGTAGCCAGGCACCTTCGGTGGAAAAAATAGGCCGTTGTCATGGTTGCCAGGAATCTTCAGTGCAACAGTCGCTAGCCACTGTCGGTGGGCAAAATAGCCCATTGGCATGGTCGCTAGACATCTTTGATGGACAAAATAGCCTGTTGGTATAGTCATTTGCCACCTTTGGTGGGCAAAACTACTCTATTGCTAGGCAACTTCAGTGGCAAAACAGTCAGTTGGTAGGATCACTAGGCACCTTTGGTGAGCAAAACAACCCATTGGGCACCTTCGATGGAAAAAACATACTGTTGGTATACATTTTGTGGAAAGAATGGTCTGTTGGCATGGTCGCTAGGCACCTTCGGTAGGCAAAATAGTCCATTGGCATGGTTGGTAGGCACCTTTGTTAGGAAAAATAGCCTGTTGGCACACCTTCAGTAGTCAACACAACTCATTGGCACTGTGGCTAGACAACTTTGGTTGGCAAATAAGCCCATTGGGCACCTTCAGTGGGAAAAACAGCCCGTTGGTGCTGGGTACCTTCAGTGGGCAAAACAATCCATTGGCACAGTCACTAGGCACCTTCTTTGGGAAAAAAAGCTCATTCGCACAGTCGTTAGGCATCTTTGGTGGGGAAAACTGCACGTTGGGCACCTTCAGTAGGAAACACAGCCCTTTGGCATAACTTTATTAGGCAAAATAGCGCGTTGGCATGGTCTCCAGCAACCTTCGCTGGATAAAACAGCCTGTTGGTATGGTTGCTAGGCACCTTCGGTAGGAAAAATAGTCCGTTGCCACCTTTGGCGGGATACAAAGCTCGTTGGCACACCTTTTGTAGGCAAAACAATATGTTGGCACGGTCGCTAGCCACCTTTGGTGGGCAAATCAGCACGTTGATGAGTTCTCTAGGCACTGTCGGTAGGAAAACTACCCGTTGGGCACCTTCGGTAGGAAACACAGCCCACTAGTACACCTTTGGTAGGAAAAATAGCATGTTCGCACTTGTTAGCCACCTTTGTTGGGCAAAACAACCTATTGGCAAGGTTGCTAGGCACCTTTAGTGGGAACAACAGTCCATTGGGAGCTTTTGATGGGAAAAATAACCTATTGGCAAACCTTTAATAGGCAAAATAGCCCGTGAGCACAACTTTAGTGGGAAAAATAGCACGTTTGCATGGTCATTAGGCACCATCATTACAAAAAATAGCCCGTTGGTATACCTTCGATAGATAAACGAGCCCACTGGCAGTATTGCAAGGCACCTTCAGTGGGCAAAACAGCCCATTGGCACGATCTCTAGGTACCATTTTGTTGGGCAAAATAGGGTATTACCAAGGTCGCTGAAAAACAACACATTAACACAATTGTTAGGCATCTTTGGTGGGCAAAATAGACCTTTCGCGCTATCGCTAGGCACCTTTGGTAGGAAAAACAGCTAGTTGGCACACATTCAATGGGAAAAATAGTCAGTTGGCACGGTCGTTATGCACCATCAGTTCGAAAAATAGCCCATTGGCACACCTTCAGTGGGTAAAACAGCCCACTGGCACTATCGCTAGGTACCTTCGGTGGGAAAACAACCCATTGGACACCTTCGATGGGAGGCACAGGCCGTTGGCACACCTTCAGTGGGCAAAACATCACATTGGCAAGGATGTTACGCACCTTTGATGAGCAAAATAGCCTGTTGGCACATTCAGTAGACACCTTCAGAGAGAAAAACAACCCTTTAGCACACGTTCAGCGGGAAAAAGAGCACGTTGGCACAGTAGCTAGGCACCTTTGGTGGGCAAAACAGCCCGTTGGTACTTTTTCTAGGCACCTTCGGTAGGAAAAACAACCCGTTGGTAAACTTTCGGTGGGCAACATAGCCTGTTGACACGGTCTGCACCTTCGTTGGAAAAAATAGTCCATTGGCACTATCTTTAGGCACCTTTGGTAGGCAAAACACCCTATTGGCATGTTCACTAGGCTCCTTCTATAGGAAAAACAACCCATTGGCAAACCATTGGTAGGTAATGTAGCCCGTTGGCACAGTCGCTAGGTACCTTTAGTTGGCAAAACAGTTTGTCGGGCACCTTCGGAGAGAAAAATAGCCTGTTGGCACACCACGGTAGGCAAAATAGCCTGTTGGTGCACCTTTGGTAGAAAAGTAGCCCGTTGGCATGACCGCTAGGAATCTTCGGTGGAAAAAACACCCTATTGGGTACCTTCAGTGGAAACACAACCCTTTGGGACACCTTTGGTGGGAAACACAACCCGTTGGCATAGTTGCTAAGTATCTTTTGTGGGACAAACAACCCGTTGGGCATCTTCGGTGGGAAACACAGCTTGTTAGCACACTTGTGGTGGACGAAACTGCCCGTTGGCACGGTCGCTAGGCACCTTCGGTGGGAAACAACCTATTGGGCACCCTCAGTAGGAAACATAGATCATTGGCACTCCATCGGTGGTCAAAACAGTAGGTTGGCACGGTCATTAGGCACCTTTGATGGGATAAGCAGCAAGTTGTCATGATTGGTAGGTAACTTCGATTGGAAATACACCTGTGGTGGACAAAACTGCCCATTGGCATGGTCGCTAGGCACCTTCAGTGGGAAAACAACCTGTTGGGCACCCTTGGTGGAAAACAAATCCCGTAGGTGAACCTTCGGTGGGCAAAATAACATGTTTGCATGGTCGTTAGACACCTTCAGTAGGAAAAATAGTCTATTGGTAAACCTTCGGTGGGTTTGACAGCCTATTGGCACGATCACTAGGCACCACTAGGGAGAAAACATTCAGTTGGTCTCCTTCGGTGGGAAAAATAACATGTTATCACACTTTCTATAGGCAAAACAACTCATTGGTAGACCTTCTGTGGGCAAAACTGCTCTTTAGCATGGTTGTTAGGCACCTTACGTAGGAAGCACAGCCCGTCGGGCACCTTCAGTGGGAAACACAGCCTATTGGCTAACCTTTAGTGGGCAAAACAACACGTCAACACAGACGTTAGGCACCTTTGTTAGGCAAAACAACCCGTTTGCACATTCCTAGGCACCTTTGGTGGGAAACACAACCCGTTAGCACACCTTCGGTGGGTAAAACAGTCTATTGGCACGGTCGCTAGGTAACTTTGGTGGGAAAAATGACTCGTTGGGCACCTTCTGGAAGAAACACAACCGGTTGACTCATCTTTAGTGGGCAAAATAATACGTTGGTAAGATCGCTAGGCACCTTCATTTGGCAAAACAACCCGTTGTCATGTCCACTAGGCACATTTAGTGGGAAACACGACTCATTTGCACCCCTTTAGTGGGTAAAACGATATGTTGACACCGTCACTAGGTACCTTCGATGGGATAAACAGTTTGTTGGGCACTTTTGGTAGGAAAAACAACCTATTGGCACACCTTTAATAGAGAAAACAACCCATTGGCACACCTTTAGTGGGCAAAACAGCCCATTGGTATGATGGCAAGGCACGTTCAGTCGAAAAAATAGCCTGTTGGTCACCTTTGATTAGCAAAATAGCCTATTCGCAGAACTTTGAAGGGAAAAATAGACTTTTGGCACCTTTAATGGAAACGTAGCCCGTTGGCACACCTTCGTTGGGCAAAACAGTAGCCACACACCTTCAATGGGAAAAATAGCTTGTTGTCACCGTCACTGGGCGCCTTCGATGGAACGGTCGCTGGCCACCTTCATTGGGTAAAACAGCCTATTAGTATGGTCTCTAGACATCTTTGATGGGAAAAATAGCCCGTTGGTGCTATCGTTAGGCACCTTTGGTGGGCAAAACAACTCGTTTCCTAAGCAACTTTAGTGAGCAAAACAGTCCATTGGTAGGATCACTAGGCACCTTTAGTGTGCAAAATAACTTGTTGGGCACCTTTGACGGGAAAAACATCCAATTCGTACATATTCTGTCCAAAGAATGACCTGTTGGTACGATCTCTAGGCACCTTTCATGGGCAAAGCAGTCCATAGTCACTAGGCACCTTCGTTGGGAAAAACAGCCTGTTGGCACACCTTTGGTGGGCAACACAACACGTTGGCCTAGTGTCTAGGAACCTTCGGCGTGCAAATCAGTCCATTGGGCACCTTTAGTGGGAAAAACAGCCTATTGGCAAGGTTGCTAGGTGCCTTCAGTGGGCAAAACTATCCATTGGCTCAGTCGCTTGGTATCTTTGTCAGAAAAAAAAGCCCATTGGCATGGTCACTAGGCACCTTTGGTGGGTTAAATAGCACGTTGGCATGCTCGGTAGGCACCTTTGGTAGGAAATATTGAAGTTATGTAAATATAGTGCCATGGAAAGCAAGTGTATTTACTTATAACTTAATTTTCTTCTAGTTACTTTTGTAATGAAAATATTTATTATTAATAAAACAAAAGA
>JAOTAY010005241.1:0-15511 GCA_025629805.1 Erythroxylum baracoense
CATAACCAAACATTCATGTTTAACACTAAAAACATGCTTTTTTTGTAGAAATAATACACCCATAAGAGAGTTTACCTTAAACAATGCACGATGAGTAAGACAACAATCGAAAAAGGGCCGGAAAACGCGAGAGAAGGAGTCAAAAAATAGAAGACGATTGTGAGGAGAGAAGAGAAATGAGCGTGCGGGGGGGAGGGGGGATCGGTGCCCCAGTTAAAGGCGCTGGATTACCGACAGAACATAACGTTCCGTCAGTAATCTAGGTTTTCTCCCGTCGTATTCACGTCGCAACTGCCGACAGTTACCGACGGACACACAACATTCTATCGGTAAAAGAGCGGCAATTTAATACGGTGAAAACTCAAATACCGACGGAATATAAATTTCATCGGTAATCTAGGTTTTCCCTCTGGAAATACCGACGCAACTGCCAACAGTTATCGACAGACACACAATGTTCCGTCCGAAAAAGAGCGGTAATTTAATACGTTGGAAACTCAAATATCGAGGGAACACAAATTTCGTCGGTACTCTAGGGTTATCTAAATAAATTGTCGACCCAAGGTGCCGACAGTTATCGACAAAAACTAGATTTCGTTGGTGATTAAAGCTTATTGTCTCGTCTTCATCGAAACGACGACGTTTGTTAACTATTCATCGACGGAAGGCTTGATCCGTCAGTAGTTAAGCTACCAGATATTGCGACGGAATAAGAATTTCGTCGGTAAATGGAAGCTTTTACCGACGGTACGTTCACCGTCGGTAAATCGGCGAAGAAAATTAATCGTGGGAGTAATTCCCATATTTCGTACCGACGGAAGATGTTGTTCTATTGGTATATATACCGACGGTAACTTGTCCGTCGGTAGGCGTCTGAAGCAATTAAATTGCAGGAAGGGTTCCCGCATTTTTTTCCGACGCCGTAAGTTTTGTCGTCACTATATGCTGTCGAAAATTTTGCGCGAAATTCTTCCCTCTAGTATTACCGACGGATGTATTTTTCGTCTCTAAATACACCGTTTTTTCTAATGGCATATTATGTGTTTCTGTCGGAAATATTCCGACGCTATTAAGTGTTTTTTTTGTAGTGTAGCAGAGGCAATATTTACTTGGAATGTAGGAACCCTTCCAAGCAATACTGAGTCCAACCCAAAGGAATAAATCATGGCCATCACTTAGACCTAGGAAAAGGAACTTGAACATGCGAAGAAAGACGGAGATAAAGGACAAGGACAAGTAATTATGAAATTCCTTCTAAGTGAGCTCATAATTGAGTCAATCAAGGAACATCAACCTGAAATTTCATACCCTATTCTAGCTTAGCAGAAGTCAATTTCAAATAGGGTAACTAGAAATTTTAGGAAGGTTAAATCAAATAAGGTTGAGAACATAAAGAAACAACTACAAAAGAGGCTCACACTAAAGGAATTAGTTAAGAAGAAGGTTAAGGAGTGCATATTTGAAGAAAACCCTAACATAGCATAGAAGAAAAAGGACTTAGAGGATTTTTACATTCCTTACAGTATCAATGGGGTTAACATAGATAAGGCATTTTTGGATTTAGAAGCAAGTATCAATATGATGCCCTATACTTTTAGTCAAAAGTTGGGGTTAGGAGAGTTATAATCCATAAAGATGTTAGTAAAAATGGCAGACATAATAGTTCATCAACTGAAGGAAATTATTAAGGACATGCAAGTACAAATTGATAAATTTACCTTTTCCACATACTTCTATATATTGGATATTGGAGAAGATGTGGAAACCCCTATAGTTCTTAGACGACCATTCCTGGCCACTGCTCACTCAATAATTGACGTTGATAGGGTGAACTAACTCTGAGGGTAGGAAAGCAACAAATAACCTTCAAAGTGTCAAAGAAAGACAATAGATCTCTTCTACCTCTAACTAATATCAAGGAAACCGAACCTTGAGGACAATGGGAAGAAATTGAGGATCTTATGAATGCATTCAGAAAGAAATGATCACATAGAAGAAGGTGAAGGAAGGTAGAATCCATAGCATGGTAGCTCATGTTCAAATTGTGAGATCAGTGACTGCACTACCATTGCATCATTTATTTGAACCACTATGATCAAAAGAAGAGCATCAAGCTACCAACGTTAAAAGAAGCACTACATTGGAGGCAACCTATAGAAATTTATTTCCTTTGATTGTTTTTAGAAAGTTTGAATTCCATATTTAAGATTATTTCATTTCCAAATAAAATCGGAAAGGTATAGAACTTTGGTATAAATTTGATGATCGATCAAGTACATAAAGAGAGGTGAAAGGCCACAAAGAGTTAAAAAGTGATTTCGAAAAGTGAATAAGAACAAAAGGAAAAAAATAAAAAATAAAAAGGGAACACGCAATTTTTTAAGTCAATTTTTACCTTTTTACCCTCTATCCACCTATATATTCATTTCTAACTTCACTTTTTCACTCACTTTCATTTTACTTTATCTCTCTAAGTTTTAAACCTCCAAACAGTCTCACTTCTCTCTACCCAAATTTTAATTTCTAATCTCTTTCAACTTCTACCTACTCACTAGCTAGTATGCCACGTATTAAGCAATCTGCCAGGTAGGATCAATCATCGGGATGAAACCAAGTCTCGAGATGAGAGAAAAGGAACAGAGAAATGAACTTCGAAGCACCCTTCCTGATCTACACAAAGGAGGAAGGTATTCATTTTCAATCTCTCAATGCTAAACAAATTATGGTCCCTAAATATTTTGATTTTGATACACTTGATAGGCTAGAAATTGCACAATAAGGTAGAGAACTTAACAGAAAGAATTTAGTGGGCAAAATTCATACATTTCCAATTTTCTATTTACCAGGAGCTCTCTCTAGAATTATTTAGTTCGTTTTCCTATGAATCTGGTTTAGGTTGCAGAGAATAGCTTATGAACTAAAGATCGAAATCGTGTGCGATATGTGTGGGTTTTTTTAATCTTCCATTATTGATCAGCATGATGGCTTTCGTGCTTTTTGCTATTGGAATGAGCTCATTGGGTTAGAGCAATTGATGCTAAAAATGCCCACAACAACATCATAAGGACCCATGAGCACTAGTTATTACATAAATTCATGCTTCAACTAGTTTTTAATAAATTAGAAACCATCAATGTTCAACAGAGGAACTCTTCATGTTGTGGTGCATGGATCACAACATTCCAGTCTGCACCTCCATACATATGTTGAACACTATTGTTGTGACTCTGTGTAAGAGGAGCAACAATTTAGGCATGGGGTACTTAGTTTCCACCATTGCTGAGTATTATGGTGTGAACTATAGTGGTTTAGCTGTCCATCTCCCAGACTTCATAAATCATCATCATTTATAGCATGTTGAAATCCTTAAGTCCCATAACATGGAACTCTAGGATACCAACCAAAAGACACATGTTAAGATCAGGGCTAGTTAGGCGAATTTGAGTACAGTGCTGCCTCAGTAGGCAGAAGAGGACTCAACTAGTGAAGAGTCCGAGGAGGAAGAAGAAACAGAAGAACTGGGCTAGAAGAAAGTACTGCAAATAATCTCCGTAAACAGCAAGATAATTACATATACACTTGCAGAGAAGTCTAGAATGATGAAGAAGATGGCCCGAACTCAACGAAGCCAGAGCTGGGATAGATGTCGTATCCATTATTATTTTGAGGCTTAGGCGTTCAATTTCTACCTCCAACACCATCCTCGCCTCCATCACCATGAGGCTTTATATAATCCCCCTTTATTTTTAAATTTTGTCTTCATTTTTATTTTTGTTTTATTTTAATTTATGTTTCTTCTTTTCTTATGCATTTGTTTGTTCCCTTCTCACATTGAGAGAAATGTGTTATTCAAGTGTGGGGAGGGTTATGTATTTTGCTTTGAATGTGATTTTGCATATTATATGATAGTTGATAGGTTGCATTTTGTGAATTGTGTGAATGTGTCAATGGATTAGATGGATTGGAATTGATTTAATTTTGAACATAGTTTATTAGGTAGTGAAGAATCATTAGCTAGCAAAATTAGTGAATTAGGGTCTTTGGCTAAATATACAGCTTAATTAGGATTTATTGTGAGTTTATCACCCTCTAAATTGTCACATTCATTCATAATTTGAGGCCTTTTGACTTAAGTAGTTTTACTAGTATTTTTCATGGAAACGAGTAGTTAAAGCAACAAGGTAGGAAATAAAATAATAAATAACTTTTCTATTGGCCTTCGGGTTATGAATAGAGCTAGTAGCCAGAAATGTGCGCCTTCGAGTAAAAAGACTATAATGACGTTCCAACCAAGCAACTTAGTAAAAAAAATGACTTAGTTGAGTAACCGGATCGACATTCATGATCGATGTTTATTTCCTTGTAAAAAGACAAGTCCATGTTCACAAAAAGTAAATAAAAAAGTGTTTTCTAATAAAAACCTATCAAACTTGTAATAGTTTGACTTTTCATGAAAACATACTTAGGAGTAGTTACAGAGTTTGAATGACCAAAACATTATTAATGTGTGTGTACAATTGAAAAGGGTGAATAATTTAACATTTGAATCCAAATTAATATGTAAATTTAGTTCAAAGCCCCAAAACGCAAATTTTGCTTATTAATAATTTGAAATGACTTGAATGATTGTGTTTAAAATTAAGTTGATTTCCTAAAGTTGAAGTCATTGTCTCATTACTGCATTGTATGATGTGTGTTTGTTGTTTTGTTTGCTTGAGGATAAGCAAATGTTTAAGTGTGGGGATGTTGATAAGTGTGAATTGCATCATATTTTAGGGCTTAGTTTGTTATGTATGTAAGTGTTAACTTAATCGTTTAGTATGTGTTTAGGTTTAAATTATGTTAGTTTGTTAATTAATTGTGTTTTAAGTGTTTTTTATGGGTTAGTCAAGTCTTCGAGCTTAAATATTATATTTTTTAGGGACCTTGATGTTTTTGTTAGTTTGTCAAAGAACGAAAAAGTTTCAGAGACACTCGGGCCAAAACAGACATGCAGACACTCAGAAAAGTCAAGTTTCGAGGGAGTTTTTAGACCTTTTGAACCTCGGAAAAACTCTATGACTGCCTATAACACAAAAGTTATATAAAGAATAAGACAAAGAAGATGAGTAGCTTTTGCATCAGCCACAATTGAGAAACCCTAGAGAGAGTTCATTGAGAGATTGAGGAAAAGAAGAAGGAAGAGAGATGTGGAGAAGAAGCCTACACAGAATAGGAGGTTTCCCAACATTACTGTCTCCATTATCCATTCTAATATTATTTTTGTTTTACTTTCAAATTTTATTATTGTATAAAATTGGGATAGCCATTGATGATAGGATTGTATGAATGTTGAGGATGTCTAAACTCATCGTCGGGGTGTTTTATCTTTGATTTAATGAAATTCATTTATTTTTTAACTGGATTTATTGTGATTTAATTTATGCAATTACATAATTCGTGAGAGGGTGAATCGAGTGAAATTTTATTAAATTGGGATAACAAGAGTTAGGTAATTTAATAGAACGAGAATTAAATTAAATCAGTAATTTGTGCGAAGAGAGATCTTTTATAGGTTCCTGATAGTTTTTCGAGAACTTCAGATCTAATTAGGGTTTTAGATAGATTGTTAATCTAGAGATTGAAATTCCCATAATCTGATTAGGGTTTATAAATTAAGGTTAATAGTTATAACTCGAAAGAGAGTAATCAACCTAGGACCATCTAGAACCAATAATCTAGTAATTCATAATCAATTAAGTTAGCATTAAAGATAGATAAAATTCCCCTTTCTCTCAATTGGTAGTTCTTTGGGTTGATTATTGATTTGGTTTTGTAATTGCTATTTTGTTAATATTTTCGTGATTGATTTTTGGAATTGAGATACGTGATTAAATTAAATTCTTGCCTTAGTTTTGTTACATTTGAATTATTGCACATTGTTTTGGCCTTAGACTTTAGGATTAAATTAACCCTCCTCATGGGATCGACATCTTAGGTACTATACGAATGACCTGTACGCTTGCAGAATATCAAGGTTAAATATTTAAACTTACATATATCAGAAAATTGCGATCAATTAGGGAAGAGGAAAATGTAGGTGTAAGGGAGGAGGGGTTTTGATAAGACACTGTGTCTGCCTTCCACAAAACGCTGCATTTGCCTTCCACAAAATGCTTCGTCTTATATCCGTCCAAAAACGCTACGTCTAAGGGAGATACAACGTTTTTGAAGATGATGTGGGACTCACCTCTATGCCCACATCAGGAACGACTAGTCCCACATCTATGGAAAATTTTAAAGAAATCCACGTCAGTATTTAATGGGCCATGTCAGAAGATGATTGACGATGCTCTTATAGCGTCAATACTCAAGGTTCAATATGAACGATTTCCAAACCTTGGGGTCTAATTTGAAAGTTGATAAACTTTAAAGGTGTACTTATTTTATGGGTATGAGGAAAGAGAAATGAGTGTGGAATGAAAGGTAGAGTTTGATAAGAAACTATCATTAGAGAGTGATTATTTTGATTACTTATTTTCGGGCATTACTTTATTCCTCTCATAATCTAGAGGAATGAGATTCATTACTCTGTATTTTGCATGCGTATTTTGGGCGTGAGTTTCCTCCTCCACTCCTTACAATCTTTGACAAATTGGTTTCGTTTCTATGTGTGGGATTATATACCTCTCTCTAATCATTGTTCGTTATGGATCCTTATAAGGTACTTATACCTGAATGTGCATGCTCTTTTTTTATGTTTCTCGTATTGAATTTGTTTGTTGAGAACCTAATAGTTAATTTTCGTTGTTTTTTGTCATTATGTGAATTAGGCTTTCTTGTCTATCTTTGTTATCTTATTGGGTTAAGATGAATTTTGTTCTCAGTCGACAAGCTTCGGCTTTTACGATGATGACTGGATTGTCTATTCTCATTTTTCTTTTCTTTTATTGTTGATGGAGTTCTTTGTTCTATTTGTTTACAGTACTGCCCATCAAGTGATTACAATTCTCCTTACTTTATTACCAACTCTGGTGCTCTAGTTTGGAACAACAACTCCTTATTCACTGTTAGCTCTCAAGGTAGCTTTTTCATCTTTCAATGGTATAATTTTTTATTACGTTGGACTTGTAATATGCGTAAATATTATGCTTAAACTCATTATACGTTCTTAAAGCCATATGGTCACAAAAACGTACTCATTATCTATTCTTAAAGCTCTATGTTTACAAAAATAGTCAACATTGGTCATCGTGCTTCTGCTTATGATTAGAAGTTCTTATCATCTGCTGAATGATACCAAATTTGGTAGTTTTGTTGAATGATATAACCGAATGTCTTGAAAGTGTTATTCTTTTCGTTCTCGTTACTTGTTTCTTGTTATTAAGCATACATGTTATCTTCTCTTATGGGATTTTTTATGCTCTGATACTTACATAGTATGTGTTTCCATATTCTTATGGGTTTTGTTGCCAACTTTGACAGGGAAAGGATCGCAAAATGTGTTGTCCATACTGGGGGAGTAAGAGCGAAGGGTTCTTTGAGGTCACCCATGATATCTCTCAACTTACATGTGCTAATTTCCTCCGAGCTCCAAGAGCATAAACTCCTGCCATTGTACACTTCTCAACAGTTATCCACGAGCATGGAAGTCCTGAAACCTTGAGGGATCCTCGAGGCTTTGCTGTGAAATTTTACACCAGAGAGGTGGGTAGTTCTTTGATGTTTTAGTTTTGTTTTTAAGCAATGTGTATGTTCAACGCATGAGTTATGTCTATTAATCTTGCTAATTAGGTTTGGAGAACTTGTCTTTCATTTATTCTCATGTTATCATGTTTGCTTGCTGAATTAGGGCAATTTCGATCTTGTGGGAAACAATTTCCCTGTTTTCTTTATTCGTGATGGAATAAAGTTCCCAGACATGGTTCATACCCTTAAACCTAACCCCAAGTCTCACATTTAGGGGAATTGGAGAATTATGGATTTCTTTTCCCATCATCCCGAAAGCTTGCACATGTTCACCTTCCTTTTTGATGATCTGGGTATTCCCCAGGATTACAGATATATGGAAGACTCAAGGGTTAATACCTATATGCTTATTAACAAAAGTTCAGTTTGCAATGAAGATTGTATGATTTCTTATGGCAATCTCCTTCGGCCTTTCTGTTATATGTAGGCAAGAGAGATTCATCTATCGATGGGTTGACGCATTATCTAACCCACAAGTTACTCATGAGATCCACAACATCTGGATATCTTACTGGTCTCAGGTTAGACACCCTCTTCATCTAAACCCTTTATTAAGAACTATTGACTGTTTCTTATTAACTGGAGATGATGGCTAATGTTTTACTTTGGCTTGCTCACAACGTAGGCTGACAGATCTCTGGGTCAGAAGATAACATCTCATCTTAATGTGAGGCCAAGCATTTGAAAGATGATAAGGTGTTGGAATTTCAATTACAGAATACCAAGATAGAGACTGACTAACTGTGAAGAATGTAAAAGTTGAACAGCACAATTTTCATATCAATCTGTGATTGTTGTGCTGTGTTATATAGTTATCACACAGACTCTGCTTTTGCTAGGTTATCTCTAATAATTGCAACATGTAATGACATCTTTGCGAAACTGTTGTTCATGAGAATCAAGTTCTATATTAATCTTATTTATCTACGTTCTGTCTAAACCATAACCTAATGATGGTTGATGTCTTTTCATGCATACTTCTACAACATAACCTTATGTATCACTCGGGTACGAAATGAAAATGTTGAAACATTGATAGGGCTTACTTGTTTGGTTCATTATTGGGTATCCATTGATTTCCACCGTATCTGTGTAGGGGATAATAATGGGTCATCTTGCCCTGCTAAAGCCCAAACTCATGTCTGAACAGGTTTTGGTCTAAATCTAAGTTTTAACGAACCTGGATAAGTAAGCCAAGAGGTTATACACCAACATAATAATACAATTTATTAGCATAATTGAAGGAAAAGTCAAGAAAAGAGGGCCAATCAAGTGTTGTTAGCAAATTTCAATCTTTAGGATGTCATTACATTGTTTCACTAATCAAACATTGTTTTAGAATCTTCAAATTGCCAAAGATCTAATGAAGTCATAAAGCTTTGGATAAGTATGAAAAATCTTAATCCATGCAACATACGTGGAAAAAGGTTGAAACGAAAACACATGGAATTAATTAAAATATTTTAATTAATTAATTTAAATATAATAAATTATTATTTTTAAACATTTTTTATAAACCAACCATTATTAACGATAATGGTAATCATTCATTTCTCTCAACTAATAATTATAATTATAATTATAATATTCGTTCTCATTTTTTATTATATTCATTCTTTTTTATATCACCATTCTTCTGTGCCAACCAACAACCTCCTAAAATTTAATTTGACTACTCTAAAATATTAGAGTCTATTTTATATATCTGTAAAAACGTTAGGGCCTAATTAGCCGTATTGGCCTTAGGTTTGTATTTGAAGCTTTCTTTCTTTGTTTATAAGGCTAAAAGTGTATTTTTCATTTCAGTCAAAGTGCTATATTAAAAGAAAACGGTGAAATAGAGAGGTTCCTTTTTTTTTTAAAGAGAAATAGAGAAGTTTCTAAGAAACCCAAGTTTCCTGTTTCTCTCTTTCACGATCCACTCACCATCGCAAACATTACCGACGCATTCTCTCGTTTTCTCTCATTCAACCACTTCCTTTCTGCTAATTGGTTCCTCATATCTACTCAAAGGTCATTTGTATTTGTCAGAACCGTTTTTTTTTTAGTATACTTTTGCTCTCTGTTTTCTTGCCAGCAACTAGTTCTGCTTTCTTCTCTTATTTCTTTTCATTATGATTATTGTTTCTTAAGGAATTTCTGGTGTTCTTCACTTAAGTTTTCTCTGTTTTGCTCACTTGAAACAATCAATTTGACCATCTATTGTTACTATGAGTGAACAAACACCAATCTTCCTGTTTATTACTGTTCTGTCTCCATTGTTCTTCTCTTCGTTCTCCTCCATTCTGTTACTGTAAAGCAGCACCATACAACAACATAGCCCAAGGACTCTCAGTAACTTTCTAATTTTCACCTTAGCCTGAAACTCGCAGCCATGGACCACCCTAATGCTGCAAACAGGAGTTTCTTGTTTTTTCTTTGAAATTTTTTTTACCATATAATGCGGATTAACACATCATGCTCATGATTAACTATCTTGTCTTACAACTCTCTTGAAAGAAAGAATGTTTATTTGGAGTTGGTACTGCTTTCTATTTGATTTTCATGAAAAATAGCTGTTTCATACTTTGCTTATTTGTTCATAAGCACCCCAATTTTTCTTGAGTTTGTTGTGGTGTGGATGAAATTAAAAGAACATACACATGCTTCCATTCTGATATTTCCCTGAATGGCCACGTATGCAGATCTGTAGTGTAAGAAGTTAGAATGCAGGCTTGTGGTGGTGCCAGTGTAGTGATGGGTTCTTTATGTCAGCAACATCCTATTTGGACCAACGAATCACTCTTCCACTTGAAGAGATGCGGCAGCATTCCATCTCGAGATAAGCTTAATTCTTTGAGGCCCTGTAGAGCTTCTCAACTCGAAGGTAGCTTGATCACAAAGACAGAATCCTCATTATCGTTCCCTAAAATTGGAGGTAGCCATTATCTTTGTCTTAGTAGGTTTTATCTTTTGTATGATATTGTTTTGATAGTTTGCTTTTTCTTAAAAGGGACATGCTTGTTATTCCCATATGTCTGAATATGCAGTAAATAGAAATGCCTATTCTCAATTTTGTTTGCTCCTTTGTTGAATAAGGTGAAATTTTATTTGGCAGATGTTCATATATCTCCATGGAAATGAAAGAACACTATCATTTATTTGCTCTATATATTTGTGATTTCTTTTACATCATTGCGATAAACTAGCATTATCTTCTTTTCTACCCTTCATGTAATGTTTGTCTTGAGTTCTTATAAAACTATGTGATTTTCCGTGGTCCCAGTTAAAGAAAACAATAAATTTGGTAAATTGAGTTTACCAAACCCTCAAACCTACTCTCTGGTACTCTATTTTATTGGTATCATACGATGAAACTAAATCAAAGACACCGCTTTACTTGGTTGTGGTATTGCACTTATCTGACGAGATGCAAGACCTGTATGAGACTGTTTCTTTTCTACTAATTCCATTTTTGTATTTCCAGCTGACAAATGCAGTTTCCTAGATTATGGCCTTAACGAAGCAGATCCTGAGGTGCATGCAATAATTGAAAAAGAAAAGAGTCGACAGTTTAAAAGTCTTGAGCTCATTGCCTCAGAGAATTTTACATCCCGAGCGGTCATGGAAGCGGTTGGTTCATGCCTTACAAACAAGTATTCTGAAGGACTGCCTGGTAAAAGGTGACTTTTTCAATCCTATACTAAGATAGCAATGTTTTTAGTCAATTCTTTTAAAGAGCTTTTTCCCTAATCGCTTCTTGTACAATATAAATAGGTACTATGGTGGAAATGAGCATATAGACGAACTTGAAACTCTTTGTCAGCAAAGGGCTTTGGCAACATTTCACTTAGATGGAAATATGTGGGGTGTCAATGTCCAGCCACTGTCTGGCTCTCCTGCTAATTTTGAGGTTTATACAGCACTTCTTAATCCCCATGATCGAATAATGGTTAGTTGTCCCTTGCATTTTTCAATATATATTTTATTTTTGTTATTCAAAATGCCAGGACCTTGATTTGCATTCTGGGAATACATTAGGGCTTGGATTTACCTCATGGTGGGCATTTGTCTCATGGATTTATGACTCCTAAAAGACGAGTATCTGGTACATCAATTTACTTCGAGTCTATGCCATACCGTCTTGACGAATCTACTGGTGAGACATCTTTATTGTAGGTGTGCATGGGATTTGTTAGTGATGCTTGGAAGCTTCTTGATATTTGTTAAAATTATTTTTACAGGCCTAATTGATTATGATATGCTTGAGAAATCTGCTGCTTTGTTTAGACCAAAACTCATCATTGCTGGTGCAAGTGCTTACCCACGAGATTTTGATTATCCACGCATGAGGAAGGTAGGTGTGCATAGGAGTTGTTAGTGATTGCTACTATCTTTTATTTTTTGTCTATATAATCTTCTTTTCTAATTTATTAATTGCAATTATTGTGTTGTAAGATTGCCAATCAAGTGGGCGCATTTCTTATGATGGATATGGCTCATATAAGTGGACTTGTTGCAGCTTCTGTGGTTGCCGACCCATTTGAATACTGTGATGTTGTGACAACAACAACACACAAGGTAGCTACTGTTAGGCTTTTCTGAAAAAGTATAGTTACTTTTAAGCTTAATCTTGTCTTTCTTAACATTTCTAGTGTTGCGCTGGAAATATCATTATCACCTCTTGTTACTACCCAACTCATGAGTCAACTATATATTCAGCTATTAAAGTATAAAGCAGTTAGTTGCGCACTCTAATGTTTTACAACTTAAGAATCACCGCATTATGGAATTCAATCTACAGCTCATCATTTGTAACTTTTACAAAAAGATTGACAACTTGATTAAATGTTTCTTTTTGATCATAGATAACTTATTTCTTGAAAAATTCATGAATTTTTCTTCAGTCTCTACGAGGTCCACGCGGTGGGATGATTTTTTTCAAGAAGGATCCTGTTTTGGGAGTTAATTTGGAATCTGCTATCAACAATGCTGTATTTCCTGGCTTACAGGTTACTCCCTGTTGGTTGTAAAAGATTGGTTCTTTGTGAGTTGTGTTAACCATGTTTATGATATGTCATGCAGGGTGGTCCTCATAACCACACAATTGGGGGGCTGGCAGTTTGCTTGAAGCATGCGCAATCACTTGAGTTCAAATCTTATCAGAAGCAGGTACTGTAACTTTGTGATCAAACGTGGCAAGCTTTTGTCTTCTTTATCTAAACAGTTTACCTGTTGCTTGTAGGTCATCTCAAATTGTGAAGCCCTTGCAAACCGATTATCTGAACTGGGCTACAAACTAGTTTCTGGTGGGAGTGATAATCACCTGGTTCTTGTAGATTTGAGGTCGTTGGTAAGTTTTCTCTGGGTTATGTATAGGAGCATCCAAAATTAATTGTAGCATTTAGCTACTTGCTAGCAACAAAAAGGTGGAACATCATGTCTTTCTTTTTGGTTAGACATGTTGTATATGATATGCCCAATATTTCCCAACAACTTTATCAGCCTTTAATAGGAATGATCACTACATAAGAGTTATTGCCTCAGTTTCATAGTTATGATCGGTGGATGCTATTAGTTGTTTCTATCGTTGTTAATGTTCCTTTACTTGCAAGTGTATTCAAATATCACAGATCGAATTTTCGGGTCTATCACTTTTAAGTTTGTCATCTCAGATAACAGGGTTATAACTTAGCTAGTTAGTTATTGTAGTTAGACGGAACTGTTCAGGTAATAAGCTTTTTTTTTTTTCCAATTGACAATCTTTTGATAGGGTATTGATGGGGCTAGGGTGGAGAAAATTCTTGACATGGCCTCTATCACTCTGAACAAGAATTCAGTGCCTGGTGAGTATTTTTGTCTCTGCATTTTGTTGTGATGTCTGGTCGTCTATTCTTTACCATTATCAAAGTGCTTGCATATACTATTTATTACGTTAGGTGATAAGAGTGCACTAGTACCTGGTGGCATCCGAATTGGTTCCCCTGCCATGACTACCAGAGGGTTCAGTGAGAAAGAATTCGTGGCAACTGCCGACTTCATTCACGACGGTGTGCAACTAACTCTTGAAGCTAAAAAGTCAGTTTCAAGTTCCAAGCTCCAAGACTTCATGAAGTTTGTCATGTCTCCGGGTTTTCCTTTAGTAGATGAAGTGGCAAATCTCCAAAGGAGAGTTGAAACCCTTGCAACGATGTTCCCCATGCCTGGAGTGTGAGTGTTAACTTATAATTTGTTGTTATTGGCTTTACAATCTTTAAATCTCCCAAAATGTAGGGACGAAGTTGAGAACTAATAATTACCGTACTTCATGTCAAGTAACAGTTTTGGTATCTGTACTTTGGTTTATGAAGCAGCTAGCTTGGTAGTAATAATCCCAGACGATGTATTAGGTAAGGATTTGGTAGGGTGTAAAAAATCAAGTAATGCTTTGGAAATAAATCTAATCTAACGCTGTATCATCACTGTCTAACACGATTTGTTAGTTCTTATTCATTGTCTCATGGTAAAAAATAAAAAAATTATATCACTAATTATAGCTCTCGGATGAGAATAACTTGCATGATGAGTAACACCTATTAAATCTCAATCACGTCTGTTATTGTCCCAGGGGATGGCAATGGCCTCTTCATGGGTTAGACCTAGGTTTACATCGGTTAGACCTGGGTTTACATCGACTTGAAGTCTAATTTTTTCAATAATTGGGCTTCGGGAGGGCCCATATTTAGGTAGGCTAGAGTTGGATTCAATTGCAAAAAAGAATGTTTTATAATTTTAATTAAAAAATTAATGGGGTTAGTCTATTGGCTAGCCCATTGTAATCTTTAATTTCATTTGGTACGTGGTTATTGGAACAATTTTAGGATGTTTTGTTAGAAATTCTTACTAGTAGAGAAAAATTAGAAAGGAACTTATAAGAAATTTTCATAATTAATTAATAGAAAAGAGAATTTGAAGTTTAGAGATTAGTTGTAAAATTAAAAAAGAGAAATACTTCGATACGTATTAACTAGAAAACGGTAATTAATCTTGAGCTGTCGTATTAGGCAAAGGTACTAATTGGTGCCAACATTTTCGCTAATCGTTACATGAAATTAGGGATAATAATTTGGGTTTGGAATTTAGAGATCCCTGTGAGGATTTCCTATTTAGGATAGGGATTGAGAAAAAAATTACCCCGTAGAATCGAAGATGGGACAAATATAATTCTTGAGATAAAGTTGGAGACGGGGACGAGTTGAATAATCCCTACCCCGTGGGGATCTCCGTTCCTGATAATTTTATAAATATATTATATATTTTTAATTTTATACTCTTTATTAAAATTGAATATAATCGACGAAGACTACAACGTTTCAGTTGGATTAAATAAAAATTTTAGTTGAGTAAATATTAACAATTGCAGTTCTAAGAAACACTAATTATCTATGTAAATATGAAAAGTAAGAAGCGTTAACCAGTTTCTATAAAATATAGAATAAATTTTTTGAAATTATCGGAAATTTGTAAAAGTTTTAAGAATAATTTAATGTATATAATAATTTAAAATATATGAGAAGAAATTATTTATGTTCTTAGAAATTATAAACAAAAAATTATGATAAATTATTCAAAAGTTTTTATGCACTGCAGGGTGAGGGTTCGAGGATTCGGATCCCTGTGGGGACTTAACCGAGATCTCGGGAATAGGAAATGAGACAAAAATATCTCTACTTCAGAGATCGAGGATCGGGGACAGGGAGCGAGAGTGCCCGGAGGGCACTGGGTAGGGAAGGTACTCCCCACCCCCGCCCTGCCTCATTGTCAT
>JAOTAY010005252.1:0-15511 GCA_025629805.1 Erythroxylum baracoense
CACGCCACCCTCGCGGGGCACGGATCCGGGTATCACTGTCGATATCGGTTCGGGTTTTGCGGGAGTGGGGTGTTACAGAGAGGATGAAGAAAAGAATGTCAACCCTCCCTTTTATTCACCAGTTCTTGATATACCATATTTGAACATCGAAAAATCTTAGGTAGACGTCCATAAAGAGAACCATATCTTTCAGATTAATGATGACCAAGTGACATTCAATATAAATGATGTATTTAAGAATCCGAAGGATAGTAGCTTATTTAGGATAATTGATGTGTTTGAATTATATGAAGAACAAGAGGACAAAGAACAAATGACAACAGACATCAAATTTGAAGAAGCTATAAAAGTCTCTGTTCGTGAAGCGGAAGAAGCAGAGGAGACGAAGGTGATTAAGGAAGAAAGAGAGCAATTTACTTTCATACAGGACAACTGTTAGATTCAGAGGCAGCTTCTGGGAGTTTTGTTATTCCCTGTTTTGTTGACAACTCACTTAAAAGAAGTACATTATTGAGCTTAATTAGTTTTCATAATGTTATCAAAATCGTCCTTCTGATTATGTTGCAATTTGTAGCTTACTTACAGGTTACAAAACTGACATTGAATGAAAAGGGTAGAAGGAAGCCACTCATAATTGATCTCGGTTAAGTTTCTAAGGAAAGAGCGTTAAGCTACTGACATTAAAAGAAGCGTTACATAGGAGGCAACCCATAAAATTTTATTTCCTTTGATTGTTTTTGTTAGAATATTTGAATTTCGTAGTCAGGATTAGTTTGTTTCCAAATAAAACTGACAAGGAATAGGACTTTGAGATAAATTTGATGATTGATCAAGTAAGCAAAAGAGAGATGAAAGGGCTACAAAAGAATTAAGAAGTGATTTTGAAAAAAGTGTGAAAATAACACAAGAAGATAAATTGAAGAATCAGTGGAAAACTACAGGCCACGATCATGGCAGAAAAGGGAAACATGCATTTTTGAAAGAAAATTTTACCATTTTACCGTCCAACTACCTATAAACTCATTTCTAACTTTACTTTTTCATTCACTTTCACTTTTACTTTATCTCTCTAGATTTGAAACTTACAAATGCTCTCACATCTCTCTACAAAAATGTCAAACTCTGCCTATTCACAAGCAATTATGTCGTACATTAAATAATCAGCCAGACGGGAGCAATCATTGGGGCAAAATCAAGTTTCGGGACGAGGGAGAAGAAATAGAGAAACAGACTTCGAAGCACCCTTCCCGATCTACATAGAGGAGGAAAGTATTTATTTCGAATCCTTAAATGCTAGACAAATAGTAGTTCCTAAATATTTTGATTTTGAAACGATCGATAGGTTAGAAATGCACGATAGGTAGAGAAATTAGCTGAACGAATCTAGTGGGCTAAATTTATACATTTCCAATTTCCTGTCTACCAGGAGCTCACTTTGGAAATTTTCACTTCCCTTTCTTATAAACCTAGGAACCCCAAGGAAATGTAGTTTAGGTTGCGAGAAAGAGCGTATGAATTCAACATAGAAATCATGTGTGGGTTCCCTAAATCTTCCATTATCGATCAGCATGATGATTTTTATCCTTCTTACTACTGGAATGAACTTATTGGAATAGAGCAATTTCATGCCAAAAATGCTCACAACAATATAATAAGGTTCCACAAGCACTTGTTGCTGTACAAATTCATATGTCAACTGGTTTATGATAAATCAGAAACTAACAAGTCTTCCACAAAAGAACTCTTTATGTTGTGGTGCATGGACCACAACATTCCAGCACATCCACATATGTGTTAAACGCTATTGTTGTGACTCTACACAAGAGGAGGAACAATTTAGGTATGGGGTACCTAGTTTCTACCATTGCTGAATATTATAGCGTGGATTATAGTGGGTTAACTGTTCATCTCCCTGAGTTCCTAAATCATCAATATTTATGACGGGTTGAAATCTTTAAGTTCCATAACATGGAATTTTGGGACATCAGTCAGAAGACACATGTTAAGATCAGGGCCAGTCAGGTGAGCTCGAGTTCAGCGTCGCCTCAGCAGGCAGAAGAGGACTCAGCCAGTGAAGAGTCTAAGGAAGAAGAAGAGACAAAAGAACTGAAATGGAAGAAAGTTCTAGACACAATCTCCACAAACAACGTGGTGATTACAGATCAACTAGCAGAGAATTCCATAATGATGAGGGAGATGGCCTGCACTTAACGACGTCAAATTCAGGATATACATTGTATTCATTGATATTTTCAATCTTAGGGAAGTCAACTGCCACTTCCGACACCATCCCCACCTCTATCTCCATAAGACTTTTTCTAACCCCATTCTTTTTTCAAATTAGTCTTCATTTTTATTTTATTTTCTATTTTCTATTGTGCTTGTTTGTTTCCTTCTCACTTTGAGGACAATGTGTTATTCAAGTGACGAGAGGGTTATGTATTTTGCTTTGTATGTGATTTTTCATATGGTATGATAGCTATTAGTTTGCATTTTGTAATTTGTTTGAATGTGTCAATGGCTTGGATAGATTGAAATTAATTTAATTTTGAACATAGTCTATTAGGTTGTGAAGAATCATTAGCTCACAAAAATTAATGAATTGGGTCTTTGGATAAATATATAGCTTAATTAGGATATAGTATTAGTTTTCACTCTTCACCTTTAATGGGAAAAACAACCCGTTGGCATGCTCTCAGTGGTAAAACAGTTCATTGGCACGGTCGCTAGGCAGCATCAATGGACAAAACAACCCATTGGGCACCTTCGGAAGGAAAAATAGCCCGTTGGCAGGGTCGCTAGGCAATTTTAGTGGGCAAAACAACCCATTGGGGTGGTCTCTAGGCACCCTCGGTGGGAAAAACATCCCGTTGGCATCGTCGCTATGAACCTCAATGGGCAAAATAGCCAGTTGGAACGGTCATTAAACACCTTTGTTGGGAAAAACAGTCCATTGGCACAGTAGTTAGGCACCTTATGTGGGCAAAATAGCCTATTGGCATGGTCGCTAGCCACCTTATATGGGCAAAACAACCCATTGGCATATTCGCTGGCCACCTTTAGTGGGAAAAATAACTTTTTACAATGGTCGCTAGTAACCTTCGGTGGGAAACTGGCCCGCTGGAATAGTCGTTAGTCACCTTCGGTGGTCAAAACAGCCTATTAGGACAGTTGTTAGGAACCCTCGATGGGAAAAACAAACCGTTGGGCACTTTCAATGATTAAAATAGCCCGTTGGCACGATGCTTAGGCACCCTCAATGGGCAAAATAACCCATTGGCACAGTTGCTAGGCACCCTCAGTGGACAAAACAGACCAATGGAACAACCATTAGGCTCATTTAGTGGGCAAAATAGCCCAATCGGAACATCACCAGGCACCTTCGTTGGGCAAAATAGTAGTTGGCACGGTCGCTAGGTAGCCTCAGTGGCAAAACAACCCATTGGCATGGTCACTAGGCACCTTTGGTGGGCAAAATAGCCCGTTGGCATGGTGGCTATGCACCTTTGGTGGGCAAAACAATCCGTTGGCAAGGTTGCTAGGCACCTTTAGTGGCCAAAACAGCCCGTTGGCATGATCGCTAGGCACCTTTGATGGGCAAAACATACGATTCGAATGGTCATAAGGGATCTTCAGTGGGCAAAACAGCTAGTCGGGCACCTTCGATGGGCAAAACAGCCCGCCGACACAGTCGCTAAGGGCCCTCGATGGGCAAAACAACCCGTTGACATGGTCACTAGGCACTTTCGGTAGGTAAAACAGCCCGTTGACACAGTTCTTAGGTAGCCTCGATGGGCAAAACATCCCATTGGCATGATCGCTAGGCACCTTTGGGGGGATAAATATCCCGTTGGCACGATGGCTAGGCACTTTCGGTGGGAAAACAGCCCATTGAGCACCTTCGATGTGCAAAACAACCCATTGGCATGTCATTAAGCACCTTCAGTGGGAAAAACAACCCGTTGGCATGGTCCCTAAGTAGCCTCAGTGGGTAAAACAACCCGTTGATATGGTCGCTAGGAACCTTCGGGGGATAGATAGCCCGTTGGCATGTGACTAGGCATCTTCGGTGGGAAATATAGCCCGTTGAGCACCTTCAGTATGCAAAACAACCCATTGGCATGTCATTAAGCACCTTTGGCGGGAAAAATATCCCATTGGCACACCTTTGGTGAACAAAACAATCCGTTGGCACGGTTGCTAGGCACCATCAGTAGGCAAAATATCCCGTTGGATTGGTCGCTAGGCACCTTCGATGTGTAAAACAGCCCTTTGGGCACCTTTAGTGGGAAAAATTGCCCATTGGGCACCTTTGATTGGAAAACAGCCCCTTGGACACCTTGGTTGGGTAAAAAACCCCATTCGCACAATCGTTGGGCTCCTTTGCTGGAAAAACAGTCAGTTGGGCACCTTTAGTGGGCAAAACAGCTCGTTGTCATGGTCACTAGGCACCGTCGGTGGGCAAAACAACCTGTTGGTCTCCTTTGATGGGTAAAATAGTCTGTTGGCATAATCATTAGGCACCTTTAGCTGGAAAATAGTCAGTTGGGCACCTTCTGAGGGCAAAACAGCCCGTTGATACAGTTGTTAGGCACCCTTGGTAGGTAAAACAACCCATTGGCATGCTCACTAGGCACTTTCAGTAGGCAAAATAGCCCACTGGCACGGAGGCTAGGCACTTTTTGTGGAAAAAGCAGCCTGTTGGGTGCCTTTGGAGGGCAAAACAACCCATTGGCATGGTTACTACGCACCTTTGTTGGGAAAAACAGCCCGTTCGCATGCCTTCGGTGGGAAAACACTCTGTTGGCATGGTCACTAGGCACCTTCGATGGGAAAACAGTCCGTTGGCACTGTCGCTAGGCACCATCAGTAGGGAAAACTACCAGTTAGGCTCCTTCGATTGTTAAAATAGCCTATTGGCATATTGCTAGACACTTTTAGTGGGCAAAATAGCCCGTTGGCAAGGTTGCTAAGCACCACAGTGGGTAAAACAGCCCGTTGGCACAGTCAATAGGTAGCTTTGGTGGACAAAACAACCCATGGGCGCGGTCGCTAGACACCTTCAGTGGGTGAAATAGTTCATTCGCACTGCCGCTAAGTACCTTGGGTGGGCAAAAGAGCCCATTCGCAAGGTCACTAGGTACCTTTGATGGGCAAAACAACATGTTGACATATTCGCTGGGCACCTTTAGTGGGAAAAACAGCCTGTTGGCACGGTCCTTAGGCACCCTCGGTGGGCAAAATAGCACAGTGGCACAGTCGCTAGGCCCCTTTAGTAAGGAAAACATCTCTTTGGGCACATTTGGCGGGCAAAAATGCCCGTTGGCAAGGTCTCTAGGCACCTTCAATGGGAAAACAGTACATTGGCACTGTCGTTGGGCACAATCGGTGGGGAAAACTACTAGTTGGGCTTCTTCGATTGTTAAAATAGCCCATTAGCACCTCGCTAAGCACTTTCAGTGGGCAAAACAGCCCGTTGGCTCGGTCTTTAGACATCCTTGGTGGGAAAATAGCCTATTGGCAGGGTCGCTTAGCACCACAGTGGGCAAAACAGCCCGTTGGCACAGTCATTAGGTAGCTTTGGTGGACAAAATAACCCATGGGCACAGTCGCTAAACACCTTCGATGGGTAAAACAGTTCGTTCGTACTGTCGCTAGGCACCTTGGGTGGGCAAAAGACCCCATTTGCAAAGTCACTAGGTACCTTTGGTGGACAAAACAGCCCGTTGGCACATTCACTAGGCACCTTTAGTGGGAAAAACAGTCAGTTAAGCACCTTCGGTGAGAAAAATAACCTATTGGCACGATCGTTAGGCATCCTCAGTGGGCAAAACAACCCATTGGGCACCTTCGGTGGGTAAAACAGTTCGTTGGCACTGTCACTATAGTCACCCTTAGTGGGAAAAACAACCCGTTGGAACTTTTGTTATACACCTTTAGTGGGAAAAAACCAGTTTTGGACCTCAGTAGGCAAAATAACTTGTTGACACTATCGCTAGGCACCCTCAGTGGGAAAAACAGCCCGTTGGGCACTTTTTGTAGGAAAAACAACCCGTTGACACGGTCACTAGGCAACTTAGGTGAGAAAAATAGCCCATTGGAACACCTTCGGCGATAAAACAGTTCTTTGTCATGATTGCTATGTACCAACGGTGGGGCAAAACAACCTATTGGGCACCTTCGGTGGGTAAAAAAGCCTGTTGGCACGATCTCTAAGCACCTTCAGTGGTAAAACAGTCTGTTGGCACACCATTGATGGGAAAGCAGTGTGTTGGTATAGCCCCTAGGAGGGCAAAACAGTCTATTGGCACGGTCTCTCGGCACCCTAGGAGGGCAAAACACTCTATTGGCATGGTCGGTAGGCACCTCAATGAGTAAAATAGCCCTTTGGCAAAGTCGCTAGGTAGCTTGGCTAGGCAAAACAGCCCTTAGCACGGTTGCTACGCACCTTTGGCAGGAAAAACAGCCCATTGATACTATCGCTATACATCTTTTGTAGAAAAACAGCCAATTGGGCATCTTTGGTGGGCAAAACATTCCGTTGGCATGGTAGTTAGGCGCCATCGGTGGAAAAAATAGCGCGTTGGTACACCTTTGGTGGGTAAGATAGTTTGTTGGCATGGTCGCTAGGCACATTCGATGGAAAAAAATAGCTCGTTGGCGTATCTTCAGTGGGCAAGACAGCCTATTAGCATACCTTTGAGGGTCAAAATAACCCATTGGTATGGTCGCTAGGCACTTTCGACGGGAAAATAGTCTGTTGGCACAACCACTAAGCACCATTGGTCCAGAGAAAAGCCTGTTGGCACGGTTGTTAGACATCGAATGTGGGCAAAATAGCCCGTTGACACGGTATTCACCTTCTGTGGGAAAACAATCTGTTGGCACAGTCGCTAGGGGCCATTGGTGGGGTGAAAAGCCCATTGGCATGGTCGTTAGGCACCTTATGTGGGCAAAACAGCCCGCTGACATGATCACTAGTCACCTTTGAAGGTAAAACACCCCGTTGGAACAGTCGTTAGCTAGCTTTGGTGGGAATAAAGCCCGTTGGAATGGTAGCTAGTCACTTTTGGTGGGAAAAACAACCCGTTGGCACGGTTTATAGACACCCTCGATGGGAGAAATAGTCTATTGGGCACCTTCGGCGGGTAAAACAGCATGTTGGCATGGTCCCTAGGCACACTCGGTAGGCCAAACAGTCCATTAGCACGGTTGCTAGGCCCCTTTAGCGGGAAAACAGCTCATTGAGATCATTTGGTGGGCAAAAAAGCCTGTTGGCACGATCGCTAGACACCTTTGGTGGGAAAACTATCCGTTGGCACTGTCGTTAGGCACCATTGGTGGGGAAAACTACCCGTTGGCCTCCATCAATGGTTAAAATAGCCTATTGGCACATCGCTAGATACTTCCAGTGGGTAAGACAGCCCATTGACTCAGTCTTTAGGCACCCTCAGTGGGGAAAATAACTCGTTGGCAAGGTCACCAAGCACCTTAGTGAGCAAAACAGCCCGTTGGTACAGTCCCTAGGAAGCTTTGGTTGACAAAACAACCAATGGGCACATTCGCTAAGCACCTTCGCTGGGGAAAACAGTTCATTCGCATAGTAGTCAAGCACCTTAGGTGGGCAAAAGAGCCCGTTCGCAAGGTCACTAGGTACCTTTTGTGGGCAAAACAACCCATTGGCACGTTCACTAGGCACCTTTAGTTGGAAAAACAGTCAGTTGGGCACCTTCTGTGAGAAAAATAACCTATTGGTAAGGGTGCTAGGCACCCTCGGTGGGCAAAATAACCCGTTAGGCACCTTCGGTGGGTAAAATAGTTTATTGGCACAATGGCTAGGAACCTTTGGTGGAATAACAACCCTTTGGAATAGTCATTAGGCACCTTCAGTGGGCAAAATAACTCATTCACACAATCGTTAGGTACCTTGGGTGGGCAAAACAACCAGTTCGCAAGGTCACTAGGCACCTTTGGTGGACAAAACAGCCTGTTGGCTCGATCGCTAAGAACCTTCGGTAGGAAAAACTGCCCTTTGGCATGCTTTGTTGAGTACAATAAACCCTGGGCACGATTACTGGGAACCTTCGGTGTAAAAACAACCCTTTGGGACAGTCGTTAGGCACCTTCGTTGGGCAAAATAGTCTGTTGGCATTGTTTCTCACCACCGTTGGTGGGAAAAACACCCCGTTGGGTACCTTCGGTGGGAAAAACAGCCCATTGTCAAGGTCTCTAAGAACCTTCGATGGGCAAAACATCTCGTTGGCACCACTACAAGGTCCCTTCGGAGGGAAAAACAGCTCATTGGGCACATTTGGTGGGAAAAATAACCTGTTAACATGGTCGCTAGGTGCTTTCAATGAGAAAATAGTCCTTTAGCACATTCGCAAGATCACTAGGCAACTTTGGTGGGCAAAACAACCTGTTGGCACATTCGCTAGGCAACTTTAGTGGAAAAAATAGTCAGTTAGGCACCTTCAGTGAGAAAATAGCCTCTTGCACTATTGCTAGTCACCCTCGGTAGGTAAAACAGCCCGTTGGGCACCTTCAATGGGCAAAATAGTTCATCGGCATGGTTACTAGGCACCCTCAGTGGGAAAAACAACTAGTTGGCACGTTTGTTAGGAACTTTTAGTGGGAAAAACTGTCAGTTGGGCACCTTTGGTGGGAAAAATAGCCCATTGACACGGTCGCTAGGCACCCTCGGTGGGAAAACAACCCGTTAGCATGGTCACTAGGCATCTTCGGTGGGTAAAACAACTCGTTGGCACAGTAGTTAGGCACCTTCGGTGGGAAAAATAGACCGTTGGGCACCTTCGGAGGGCAAAACGGCCAGTTGAAACAGGTGCTAGGCAACTTTAGTGGGAAAACAACCTATTGACACACCTTCAGTGATAAAACAGTCCTATCGCATGGTCACCAGGCACCACCGTGGGCAAAACATTGGGTAGCTTCAGTGGATAAAAAAACCTGTTGGCATGGTGTCTAAGCATCTTTAGTATGCAAAGCAGCCCGTTGGCACATCTTTGATGGGAAAATAGTCCGTTGGCACAGTCGCTAGGCACCATCAGTGAGCAAAGCAGCTCGTTGGGCACCTTCGGTGGGTAAAATAGCCTGTTGACACAGTCTCTAGTCACCTTTGGTGGGCAAAAAACCTATGGCATGGTCGCTAGGCACCTCAGTGGGTAAAATAACCCGTTGGCATAGTCGTTAGGTAGCTTGGGTGAGCAAAACGGCCCCTTGGCACAGTTGCTAGGCACCTTCGACAGGAAAGATAGGCCGTTGGCATGATCGCTATACACCTTTTGTGGAAAAACAGCCAGTTGGGCATGTTTGGTGGGCAAAACAGCAAGTTGGCACAGTCGCTAGGCAAATTCGGTGGAAAAAACAACGCATTGGCGCACCTTCAGTGGGCAAAACAGCCCATTGGGACTGTCGTTAGGCACCTTCGGAGGGCAAAAAAGCTCGTTGGCTTGTCCGCTAGACACCTTTGGTGGAAAAACATCCAGTTAGGCATCTTTTGGTAGGCAAAACGGCTCGTTGGCATAGTAGCTAGGTGCCATCAGTGAAAAAAATAGCGCATTGGCACACCTTCGATGGGTAAGACATTTTGTTCACATGGTCGCTAGGAACACTCGGTGGAAAAAATAGCCCGTTGGCGTGTCTTTGGTGGGCAAAACAACTTGTTTGCACACCTTCAGTGGGGAAAATAACCCATTGGTACGATCGTTAGGCATCTTCGGGGGAAAACAGCCTGTTGGAACAGTCGCTAGGTACCTTTGGCGGGGAGAAAAGCCCGTTTCATGGTTGTTAGGCACCTTATGTGGGGAAAACAGCCCTTTGGCTCAGTCGCTAACCCCCTTTGATAGGAAAATAGTCAGTTGGCACAGTCGCTAGGTACCGTTGATGGCGAGAAAAGCCCGTTGGCATGGTCATTATGCACCTTAAGTAGGCAAAATAGCCCGTTGGCATGGATGCTCGCCACCTTTGATGGGAACACAACCCGTTGGAAAGGTCGTTAGTCAGCTTCGGTGGGAATAAAGCCCGCTGGAACAGTGGCTAGTCACCTTCGGTAGGAAAAATGGCCAGTTGGCATAGTTTCTATGCATCCTTGGTGGGAAAAATAGCCCGTTGGGAACCTTCGGTGGGTAAAACAACTTGTTGCCACGGTCCCTAGGCACCCTCGGTGGGTAAAACAGCCCATTGGCACGGTTACAAAACCCCTTTGGTGCAAAAAATAGCTCATTGTGCACGTTTGGAGGGAAAAAAACCCTGTTGACATGGTCGCTAGGCACCTTCGGTGGGAAAATAGTCTGTTGGCACTGTCACTAGGCACCATTGGTGGGGAAAACTACCCGTTGGGAACCTTCAGTGGGTAAAATAGCTAGTTGGCTACGTCTCTAGGCAACCTCGGTAGGGAAAATAGCTTGTTGGCAAGGTCGCTAAGCACCTCAGTAGGTAAAATAGCCCGTTGGCATAGTTGGTAGGCTGCTTTGGTGGATAAAATAACCCATAGGCACGGTCGCTAGGCACCTTCGGTGGGCAAAACAGCCCGTTGGCATGGTCACTAGGCACCTTTAGTGGGCAAAACAACCTGGCACGTTCGCTAAGCACCTTTTAGTTAGAGAAACAGTCAGTTGGACACCTTTGGTGAGAAAAACAACCTATTGGCACGGTCGTTAGGCACCCTAGGAGGGCAAAACAACCCATTGGGTACCTTTGGTGGGTAAAACATTTCATTGACACTGTCACTCGTCAACCTCAATTGGAAAAAAAACTTGTTGGCACATTTGTTAGGCACCTTTATTGGGAAAAACAGCCAGTTGGGCACCTTCGATGGGCAAAACTACCCGTTGACATGGTCACTAAGCACCCTCGTTGGCCACCTTTGGTGGGAAAACAACCTATTGACATGGTTGCTAGGCACCTTCACAGGAAGAACAACCCATTGTCACACCTTCTGTGGTATAACAGTCTTTTGGCACGGTCGCTAGGCACCATCGGTGGGCAAAACAACCCATTGGGCACCTTCAATGTGTAAAAAAGCCCGTTGGCACGATCTCCAAGCACCTTTAGCGGGCAAAATAGCTCGTTGGCAAACGTTCGATGGGAAAATAGTCCGTTGGCATGGTTGCTAGGTACCATAGGTAGGCATCTTTGTTGGGACGGTCGCTAGGCACCTTTTGCAGGTAAAATAGCCTATTGACACATTTGCTAGATGCCTTTAGTGGAAAAACAGCCAGTTGGGTATATTTGATAGGCAAAATAGCCTGTTGACACAGTGGCTAGGCACTATCGGTGGAAAAAATAGCGTGATGACACACCTTCAGTGAGCAAGCCATTTGTTGACATGGTCGCTAGGCACATTCGGTGGAAAAAATAGCTCATTCGCAAGCCTTCAGTGGAAAAACAACCCGTTTGCACACCTTCGGTGGGTAAAATAACTCGTTGGTATGGTCGCGAGGCACTTTCAGTGGGAAAGTAGTCTGTTGGCACGGTCGCTAGGCACCCTTGGTGGGAAGAAAAGCCCGTTGGCACGATCATTAGGTAACTTATGTAGGCAAAACAGCCCGTTGGCATGGTCACTAGCCACCTTTGATTGCAAAATAGCCCATTGGAATGATTGCTAGTCAGCTTTGGTAGGAAAAAAGCCCATTGGAACAGTCGCTAATCACTTTTGGTGGGCAAAATAGCCCATTGGCACAGTTGCTAGGCACCCTTGGTGGAAAAAACTGCCTATTGGGTACCTTAGGTGGGTAAAACAACCCATTGCCACGAGCCTTAGGCACACTCGGTGGGCAAAACTACCCATTGGCACAGTCGCTAGGCACCCTCGATGGGCAAAATAGCCCATTGACACGATTGCTAGGCACCTTGGGTTGGGTAAAGCATCCCATTCGAATGGTCACTGGGCACCTTTAGTGGGCAAAACAACTCCTTGGTACTTTCGCGAGGCACGTTTGGTGGGAAAAATAGACAGTTGGGCACCTTCGGTGGGCAAAACGACCCATTGACACAGTTGCTTGGCTTCCTCGAAGCGTAAACAACACATTGACATGGTCACTAAGCACCTTTGGTGGGAATAATAGCTCGTTGGGACAACGGCTAGCAACCTTTGGTAGGAAAAATTACACGTTGGTACACCTTTGATGGGAAAACAGTCTGTTGACACGGTCGTTAGGCACCATCGGTGGGTAAAATAACCCGTTGGGCACCTTCAGTGTATAGAAAATCCCATTAGCACGGTCTTTAAGTGCCTTCAATGGGCCAAACTGCCCATTGGCACACCTTCAATGGGAAAACATTCTGTTGCCACAGTCGATGCGCAAAACAACCCGTTTGGCATCTTTGGTGGGTAAAATAATCCATTGATAAGGTCTCAGATGCCTTTGCTGGGCAAAACAATCTGTTGCCACGGTCTCCAGGCACCCTCGGTGGACAAAACAACCCGTTGGCATGGTCGCTAGGTACCTCAGTGGGTAAATAGCCCCTTGGCCCAATCGCTAGGTAGCTTGGGTGGGCAAAACAACCCCTTGGCACGATCGCTAAGCACCTTCGACAGGGAAAACAGCCCATTAGCACGATCACTATATACCTTTTACGAAAAAACAAGCAGTTGGGCGTGTTCGGTGGGCAAAACAGCTTATTGACAGAGTGGCTAGGCACCTTCGGTACGAAAAATAGCGCATTAGGACACCTTCAGTGGGCACAACAGTCCTTTGGCACAGTCGCTAGGCACATTCGATAGAAAAAACAACACATTGACGCACCTTCGGTGGGTAAAACAGCCAAATGGGATGGTCGTGAGGCACCTTCGGAGGGCAATATGGCTAGTTGGCACATCCACAAGATGCCTTTTGGGCATCTTTGGTGGGCAAAATAGCCCGTTGGTACAGTGGCTAGGTGCCATCGGTGGAAAAAATAGCACGTTGGCACACCTTTTGTGGGTAAGACAGTCCGTTGGCACGGTCGCTAGGCACATTTGGTGAAAAAAATAGCTCGTTGGCACTTCTTTGGTGGGCAAAACAGCCCTTTTGATCACCTTAGGTGGGCAAAATAACCCTTTGATATGGTTGCTAGGCACCTTCGATCAAAAAATAGCCTGTTGGCACAGTCACTAGGCACCTTCGGTGGGAAAACAGTCTGTTGACATGATCATTAGGCACCTTATGTGGGCAAAACAACCCAATGGCACAGTTGCTAGCCACCTTCGGTGGCAAAATAGTCTATTGGAATGGTTGCTAGGTGCCTTTGGTGGGATGAAAAGCTTGTTGGCACAGTCGTTAGGCACCCTATGTGGGGAAAAACAACCTATTTAAATGGTTGCTAGTCGCTTCGATGGGAAGAAAGCCCGTTGGAACAGTCACTAATCACCTTTGGTGGGAAAAAAAGCCCATTGGCACATTTTCTAGGCACCCTTAGTGGGAAAAACAACCCGTTGGGCATCTTTAGTGGGTAAAATAGTAGGTTGGCACGGTTCTTAGGCACACTCGGTGGGCAAAACAGCCCATTGGCATAGTCAGTAGGCCCCTTTGGTAGGAAAAACAACTCATTAGGCACATTTGGTGGGTAAAAAAGCCCGTTGGCACGGTCGCTAGTCACCTTCAGTGGGAGATCAGTCCGTTGGCCCTGTAGCTAGGCACCAACGATCGGGAAAACTACTCGTTGGACTCCTTCAATGGTTATAACAGCCCGTTAGCACATCGCTAGGCACTTTCAGTGGGCAAAACAACCCATTGGCTCAATCTCTAGGCACCCTCGATGGGAAAAATAGCCTGTTGGCAAGGTTACTAAGCACATTAGTGGGTAAAACAGCCCATTGGCATAGTAGTTAGGTTACTTTGGTGGACAAAACAACCCATGAGCATGGTCGCTAGGCACCTTCAGTGGGTAAAACATTTCGTTCGCAAAGTCGCTAGGTACCTTGGGTGTGCAAAAGAGCCCGTTGGTACGGTCACTAGGCATCTTCGATGAGAAAACAGTCTATTGGCACAGTCACTAGGCACCTTTGGAGGGGAGAAAAGCCTATTAACATGGTCGTTAGGCATCGTATGTGCACAATATAGCCCATTCGCACAGTCGATGGCCACCTTCGGTCGAAAAACAGTTCATTGCCACGATTGCTAAGCACCTTTGGTAGGGTGAAAATCCCATTGGCACTATCATTAGGCACCTTGTGTAGGCAAAATAACCCATTAGCATGATCACTAGGCACCTTCGATGGGAAAACAGCTCGTTGGAACGGTCATTAGTTAGCTTCGATCAGAATAGAGCCTGTTGGAACGGTCATTAGTCACCATAGATGGGAGAAATAGCCCGTTGGGTAACTTCGGTGGGTAAAACAGACCGTTGGCACAGTCCCTAGGCACCCTCGGTGGGCAAAACAGCCAATTGGCACAGTCGTTAGGCCCCTTTGGTGGGAAAATAGCTCATTGGGCACATTTGGTGGGCAAAAAAGCCCGTTGGCACGGTCGTTAGACACCTTCTGTGGGAAAACAGTCCGTTGGCACTGTCGCTAGGCATCATTGTTGGGGAAAACTACCCGTTGGGCACCTTCATTGGATAAAAAAGCACATTGGCACAGTTTTTTGGCTCCTTCTGTGGTCAAAATAGCCCGTTGGCACACCATCGATGGAAAACAGTCCGTTGCCACAGTCTCTAGGCAACATTAGTGGGCGAAACAACTCGTTGGGCACCTTCGAACGGTAAAATAGCCCGTTCGCACGATCTCGGATGCCTTTGGAAGGCAAAACATCCTATTGGAACGGTCTCTAGGCACCCTCGTTGGGAAAAAAATCCCATTGACACGGTCGCTAGGCACCTTCGGTGGGAAAACAGTCCGTTGGCACTGTCACTAGGCACCATCGATGGGGAAAACTACCCGTTGGGCACCTTCATTGGGTAAAAAAGCCTATTGCCATGGTCTTTTAGCGCCTTCTATAGGCAAAACAACCCGTTGGCACACCTTCGATCGAAAACAGTCCGTTGCCACAGTCGGTAAGCAACATCGGTGGGCAAAACAACTCGTTGGGCACCTTCGATGGGTAAAATAGCCCTTTAGCACGATCGCAGACGCCTTTGGTGGGCAAAGCATCTTATTGGAATGGTCGCTAGGCACCCTCGGTGGGCAAAACAACCTACTGGCATAGTCATTAGGCACGTCAGTAGGTAAAATAGCATGTGAGTATTGTGATAAGAGTTTGTAATTCTGTATAAGGAGATAGTAGGGGAAAATTGAGACCGAAAATTCAAAATGATTATGCATCGAAGATTTGGAATTGGTTAAGGATATATATACATATATATATATTCATATGGAAAAAGAAATAGTATATGGTTGGATAAAATAGATAAAGATTCAGTGTATTTGCATCAGTGGATATACTATTGAATATGAAATCAATATTACGATCAGGTGATATGTTCTCGAAAGTGAGATGAATGTAAATACACTGTCATGGATTGTTTGAGGAAAAATAAGGATATAAGTAGAAATGATGAGATTAAAGTGTAT
>JAOTAY010005317.1:0-15505 GCA_025629805.1 Erythroxylum baracoense
ATATAGGTACATTAAAAACATACAACAATTTCTATCTTACATCTTTCTTTTAGTAATGTATATTGCAAAAATGGCTTTCTTATAAAAAATCAAAAGAAAAAAGGTTACTTAAATTCGCAATTTCATATTATGTTGAGTAAAAAGTATATATATTCTCATAAATCAAGGCATATCTTAAAAGCCATTTTAATATAATCATGGAGAAATCAAATTATCTTAGGTTAAATATAATCATGGAGAAATTACTTTACCTAAATTCTCTCTTTTTAGTTCTCATGGACTATTTATCTACTATATATTTAACTACTCGTGAGATATTATAATAATACCTACGAGATGTTAGTCAATATTTGATAAATCCTTATGACACTACTCGTTAAGATAAACTTTTCTATGATGTCTCATATATTCATTAAGAGAATTATGTTATTGCTTCTTTTAAAGAAGTTAGAGGTTTGAAGTGTATTGTCCAATATTTATTGTACATGATTATGAATTTATAAGTTTGCCATCATATTGAAAATATTACTTTTCAATGTTTAATTTTTTATAATGTTATTTTCTAATGACAACAATATAAGAAGAATGCAAATATTTCATGTTTTTAACTTTGTTGAATAAAAAAAGAAGAAAAGGATAAGAGAAGTTGACAGAGAAGTAGCATATAACGGAGTAGCAATGATAGAGCAGACAGAGCAGTGTATGACAATAGAACAATGGTAGAGTAGATGGAGCAGCATGCAACAAAGAAGTAACGACAACAGTCGGCTATGAGTTAAGAGGAAGGCAGAGGCACTGAGACTGAGGCTAGTGAGGGTGAGGCAATTGGCTTCCTTAGTTCTTTTACTAGGCAAAATTATTTTTTTAATTTAGTCTAAACAATTAATTCCTAAGAACGAGATCTGGTATTCCCCGAGTCCTCTGACCAGGGGTAGCCGATGTGGTATCAGAGCCATAATCATTATTGACTGTGACTATAATATTCTTAATGAGAGTGAGTAGGGAGTGGATCCTAAGTCATGAATACGTTACCAAGTGACCTTGTTCATCTTGCTTCAACCTCTTCATAGTTAGTCTTCTTTCTAGTATGAAACATACCTTATCTAATCATATAGAACACCTTGTATAAATAACCCATCTTCCTGAAGAAAATCATATTTCTAATACTTCGTTATCTTTGCTCAGTCCCTACAATATATATTCTCGTGACCATTCTTGGACAAAGAGTATACGCACTATCCTCTCCATACACCATCCCAGAGTAAAAGAAATCATCTAGAGTTCTCATTTAGAACAGTGTGGTTTGCAAGCAACTTCAACAGAACAATACGTAAAGCTCGAGATTCACAAGGAGCTCATCTCTCTTTGGAGAGAGCAAAACCATACACACCTTCACGTTGGAGCTATTCATCATATTCTCACCCTCCATAGAAGTAAGGGAATACTTTCTACAGCTAGGATATCTCTTCTAAACACTGCCTATATGATGCACCAAAACACACTAATTGGTACCTTATAGACAACTCTCAACAATGGAAGTGTTATTCTTACCATCGCCCCTAATTTCAATATCAGGCTAGATGATCTCACTTTTTCTAAATGACTTTAAGTTTAGATCGAGATCACTGGAGCAGAGCAAGATCCTATAGACATTATGGCTACTCTTCACTACCAGATGATCTACTATTTACAGAATCATGCCATAGATCTCAACTTGCCAAACTCCACTTCTAATGCCTTGTACATGGTAATAGATAGAGATCATAATCAAATTACCATCATCCAGATCCCGAATCAGTTACCACCAACGAAGCTTGAAAAGTTGATGCCTACTAATGGATCACTCCCTAGCAAAAAATGTTTTGTGCTCCTCACAGGAATTCCTTTCACACTACTACTCCACCTATTCTCAAGACCTTACGAGATGGAATTGTGAAATCTATCTACACCGAGCCCAATGAAGATCAACCTGGACCCTCTCACACATCAAGCCCTATTCGGATGCTTTAACCAGTGTTCTCACATAAAGAGGGCAAAGATGGACCTACAATCCATTATTTCAAATCAGATGGAGAACCTGTTTATGTTAGCCATCATTGTGGACATTTTGTCTGGGATATCGATCCCTCCATGTGTGAACCAGAATGTGAAGTATGTCTGAACCCTGAATTACATAGCGATGATGATGAGTTTTATAATTGGCAATAACTAAAATACATCCATCATTGTCAACCTTCTCCTCCATTGCCTTGTCCTTCTAATGATCAAGATCTAAATTCTGAACCTTGGATTGAGAATCCAAACCTCGACCCAAAAGTATTTGTGAAATGCTTAAAGTTATTGATAAGGAACATTTGACTTATCCAGCTTCAATCTCCAAACATCCTCAACCAGTTATTCCTTCTATTCCAGTTGTTCCTACTTTAACCATTCTGTGCATGATGGTTAATCCTTATGAGGAAGAGTTTCCTCCTCTAGAGAGACGTACTAATGACCAAAAAAGGGTTATCTATAACCTATATATTTGTGCCTCTGGTATGAGTGCTCATAGAACAATGCATTCAAATCCTGTTGATGAAACTCTCAATTAGCTGACTGATAATGCTTTGGCACAAAACAAAGTCCCTCGACATATTGATTCCAAACTTGATGGTTTGACTTAACAAACACAAGCTACTCGCTAACGAGTTGATACAATCTTTGTAGGGATCTAGAAAATGTACAAATCTTACAAAGCTTAAATGGCCCAACTTGATGCGACTCTTTGACACTATATTGATACTCAATATTTTGGCCCTGATTTTAACACCAAAGAGCTAGAACTTAGAAAGGTGAAAGAGATCCTTCAATGAATGGAAGCTGACATGCAGAAAGAAAAGTCTAAGACTGTTTATGGAGCCCATCCCATATCTTTTTCAGTTACACAAACGATTTATCCTTCACCAACATATCTTATCCCACCGATCTATTCTCCACCTACATACCCTGAATACGTTGACTATAAGAAGGTATTCAAGTTTAATTATCCTTTGATTAAGAATTATATCCATCCTTCCACCACTAAGCCCGAATCGACCAAATCAAAGCCTAAACCTGAAAAGCGTTCTAAACCTTCACCTTCATATACTAAACCTGCTAATCCATGGACTAAACCAGCTAATTTGTGGAATAAACCCTTACAGATCCACATTCCACCATGTTCTCCACCAAAACAACAACCTTCCTATCCTACCGGGAAAGACAAAGCTCCTCAAACAGAGTTCATAGCAACTCTTGCACCAGCATCTATTCCTGAGATATCTGATGACGAATGCCCTTCTAAATTCTGACTTAGCAACTCTTGCACCAGTATCTATTCCTGAGATATCTTATGAAGAATGCCCCTCTGGGCACTCCAGCATCTCTAAATAATCATCTATAGTAGTTTAACCATCTAAAGTCTCAAAAACATCTTCAGATTAATCTGCACAGTTTGCTTACTTGACAGATCTAGCTTAAGTCAGGATGACTATGCCTGAACCTACAAATAGGCATATCAACAGGTCGGGCTGGGCTTTGGTCATCAATGGCCCAGCTCGGCGTGACCTTTAAAAATTACAGGTGAGCCAAAATGGCCCAACCCGTGGCCATGACATTAAGTGCCAAAAATGGCCCATAGCCTATGTCGGGCCTGAATCGGCCCGGACATTTAATATTTTTTAATTTTTTATTTTAAGACAATTTTAAAAAGTGTAGTTTTATTTTTTAAAATTCATAAATTATAAATTATAACATAATCATTTGTAGTAAAATGTAAGATGAAATTACCCATAAATTACACAAAAATATTTATATAAAATAAAAGATATAAAATAGTAAAATAAGAACCAATCATATTTATTAAAAATATAAAGCAATGATAATATTGTCATAATTATTCCCTGTAAACAAGTCAATTTAAATATTTATTTTATTTTTCATATTTAGACAATGTATACATTATGCATATATGTATTTATATTAATCTTAAGATGAATTAATCACTTTATTAATTCTAATGTATCTATTCCAAAATAATATATAAGTAATTCAGTTATAAAAACAAATAAGTATAGTATATTACATTGAAAATAACAATTATATTATTAAAAGTAGAATACTATTTTATAAATTCTTTTGATTTGTTTTTATATATCAGTTATTTCATTAAGTCAAAAATAGTTCTTTTACTTTGTTTCTAAAATCATTATATTCTAAATAATTTAAATTTATATAAATTACATTCATAATTATTTCCTATCTAAATTTTAATATTAAAAGATTCATTCATACGTGAGTCACTCAAATTAAAAGTTTGTTAAGAGTAATTCCTTATATCCTTAAGCGAAACCTTGAAATAAGATATAAGTATTAATTTGAATCCTTCTCGACCTTAGAGTGTTATAACCACATCATATTTCATAAATTTTATAAAATTTTCAACTTTTTTCTTTTTAATATATATATTATGTAACAACTTTAAATTATAACAATATAATTAATTAATTATGATATAATAAGGTTATTGAGATGTATGTAATGACATGAATAATTAGGAAATTTAATTCTAATTAGAATTTTGTATGAAAAATTATTAAGTTAATAGCTATAGTTAAAATTTTCAATTACATTAATTAAATTTTTTTAATGTACTTAAATTATTTATAAATTATTATAAGAGAGAATTGATAAAATCAAATTCATGCTTCGTAAAATTTATAAAATTTCTACCTTTTTTTAATATATATTATCTAAAAACTTTAAATTATAACAACATATAATTAATTAAGTATGATATAATAAGGTTATTGAGATGTATGTAATGATATGAATAATTAGGAAATTTAATTTTGTAAGAAAATTTATAATTAAAATTTTCAATTACATTAATCACAAATTTTTAATTTACTTAAATTATTTATAAATTATTATAAGAGAGAATTGATAAAATCAAATTCATGTTTTTTAAAATTTATAAAATTTCCACCTTTTTTCTTTTTAACATATATATTATGTGACAACTTTAAATTATAACAACATACAATTAATTATTACGATATAATAGGGTTATTGATATATATGTAATGATATGAATAATTAGGAAATTTAATTCAATTAATTCGAATTTTGTATGAAAATTATTAAGTTAATAGTTATAGTTAAAATTTTCGATCACATTAATTACAAACTTTTAATTTACTAAAATTATTTATTAATTATTATAAGAGATAATTGATAAAATCCAATTCATATTTCATAAAATTTATAAAATTTTCACCATTTTCTCTTTTTAATATATATATATATATATATATATATATTACGTGACAACTTTAAATGATAACAACATATAATTAATTAAGTATGATATATTAAAGTTATTGTTATGTATGTAATGATAAGAATAATTAGGAAATTAATTCAATTAATTAGAATTTTGTATGAAAAGTTATTAAGTTAATAATTATAGTTAAAATTTTCAATCACATCAATTACAAAATTTTAATTTACTTAACTTATATATCAGTTATTATAAGAGAGAATTGATAAAATCAAATTCATGTTTCATAAAATTTCTATCTTTTTTCTTTTTAATATATTTATTACGTGACAACTTTAAATTATAACACCATATAATTAATTAAGTGTGATATAATAAGGGTATTGAGATGTATGTAATGAGATGAATAATTAGGAAATTTAATTTAACTAATTAGAATTTTGTATGAAAGGTTATTAAGTTAATAGTTATAGTTAAAATTTTCAATTACATTAATTACAAAATTTTAATTACTTAAATTATTTATCAATTATTGTAAGAGAGAATTGATAAATTCAAACTTATGTTTCATAAAATTTTTAAAATTTCCACCTTTTTTCTTTTTAATATATATATTATGTGACAACTTTAAATTATAACAACATATAACTAATTAAGTATGATATATTAAGGTTATTGAGATGTATGTAATGATAAGAATAATTGGGAAATTAATTCATTTAATTAGAATTTTGTATGAAAAGTTATTAAGTTAATAGTTATAGTTAAAATTTTCAATCACATTAATTACAAAATTTTAATTTACTTAAGTTATTTATCAGTTATTATAAGAGAGAATTGATAAAATCAAATTCATGTTTCATAAAATTTCCATCTTTTTTTTAATATATATATTATGTGATAACTTTAAATTATAACAACATATAATTAATTATGATATAATAAGGGTATTGAGATGTATGTAATGATATGAATAATTAGGAAATTTAATTTAATTAATTAGAATTTTGTATGAAAATTTATTAAGTTAATAGTTATAGTTAAAATTTTCACTTACATTAATTACAAATTTTTAATTTACTTAAATTATTTATCAATTGTTACATGAGAGAATTGATAAAATCAAATTCATGTTTCAAAAAATTTATAAAATTTCCAACTTTTTTCTTTTTAATATATATATTATCTGACAACTTTAAATTATTACAACATAAAATTAATTAAGTATGATATAATAAGGTTACTGAGATGTATGTAATGATAGGAATAATTAGGAAATTTAATTCAATTAATTATAATTTTGTATAAAAAGTTATAGTTAAAATTTTCAATTACTTTAATTACAAATTTTTTATTTACTTAAATTATTTATCAATTATTATCAGAGATAATTGATAAAATCAAATTCATTTTTGTAAAATTTATAAAATTTCCACCTTTTTTTTCTTTTTAATATATATATTATGTGACAACTTTAATTTATAACAACATAGAATTAATTAATTATGATATAATAAGGTTATTGAGATGTATGTAATGATATGAATAATTAGGAAATTTAATTCAATTAATTAGATTTTTGTGTAAAAAGTTATTAAGTCAATAGTCATAGTTAAAATTTTCAATTACATTAGTTACAAAATTTTAATTTTCTTAAATTATTTGTCAATTATTAGAAGATAAAATTGATAAAATCAAATTCATGTTTCATAGATAATTTTTTGTACACAAATGATTATCTAAATCATTTTACAAAAAAAAGATACAATACAAAATGGGCCGTTGGATAGATTGGAGAGTGTACTAGAGACTGAAAGAGCACCATCTGATTCTAATTGATTAATTGTACTTGTTAGTAAGGTCATCAACAATTTTGATCCAATCATTTGTATGTATAAACATTTTATTTAGTGATATGATATTAAAATAAAAACAATATTTGATAATGTAATATTATATAAAAAGAAAATTAGAAATACCTTCATCTTCATATATTTGATCAAAATAATTTTCCGTTGGTCGATTAATTTCACTAATCCCCTCTACATTAATACCTGTAGCTGTAAAAAACATTAAGTAAGATAATATAAAGATAAATAAAACAAATATATTTAAAAGAAAAAATTTTACCATTAATATCTTCATTATCTAACCAACTTTGAGTACACATAAGAACTTCCACAGTGCGATAATGAAGTCGACTACGATGAGGAGTAATGACCCGACAACTAGTACTAAATGCAGACTTTGAAGCAACAGTCGATAATGGAATAGCTAACAAGTCCTGTGTAATGGCTTGCATGATCGGATAATTATGTCCAGAAGTCTTCCACCATAACAATATATCGAATAACTCACCTTTAGTTTTAGGAACACGCTCCTTAGAAATATATCTATCGAACTCCATCGTATTATAAGATATCTTAGCCCTTTTCTCTTTGAAAAAAATTGAAAGAGAATCTGCCAGTAATGGGTTAGAAGAAAAGGTCAAACTTGAAACTGAAGTATAAGTTGAACTGCCTACATCCTGATCATGAGTTTGTTGCATTCTGGCTTCATAATCATGAAAAAATTGATATCATAAATGTTTCATGTTATGTAGATGCTCTTGAGCTTCACTACTGTACAATACATTATAAATATATTCAACCTCATCTATTTTTGTATCTCGGGTCCAATACATATAATACTGCAACAATATCTCCAACCTTAGACCAATAAGAATTAAACTTCTTCGTCATCCGCTCCGCCATCGTCTAAATCACTTCGTTGGAGTTAAACATCCACAATCCTAAAACATGCTTTATGTTGGACATAATGCTAAAGATACAGTGCGAAGTTGGATATTTTGTTCCTGAAAACAACTCAGTCCAACTATTGAATAATGTCAACTTCATACAAAGTTCTTTAGCCAAGTCCTATTGGTCCTCTGATGGTACGCAGGTATACTAAGGATCCCTTTTGGCTAATCTAGTAAATAATTGAGCATATGGGATTGCCGACTCCAACATCTTAAAGGTTGAGTTCCATATGGTAGGACAATCCAAAATCAACTTCTTTGTGCAGGGAATGCATAAAATTTATACAACATCTTCAAAAGTTTCATCTCTTTTAGGAGTTGCACTCTAATATAAAACACTACTCCGAATATACTCTATTGCTTTCTTTATTGTCTCCAACCCAACCTTCACATCAAATTAAGAATATGCACAAAAAAACGCATATGAAATAACTTACCTCTAGCCAATAAGCTCCTAACCTGCATCTTACCGTTCAACTTCTCAATCATAGCATCATTTGTGCTACAATTATCGATTGTGATGGAAGAAACTTTGTTGTCGATGTTCAAACTCATCAAACAGTCTTTTAAGACGTTTGCCAATTTTCACTTGTATGCAGTGTCGGCTCATAAATGAACCTATCATGAAAAAACATAACAATATAAATCATAAATCCATAAAATAATGAAAAAAGTAAATGACAACAATATTAAAGAATATAAATTACCTCAAAAGTCTATTGCATAACTTCCAATCACTATCAATATAATGTACTGTCACCGCCATGTAACCCTTCTGTTGGTTATCAGCTATCCACATGTCCGTTGTTATGGCAATTCATTCTTAAATACTCGACAATACTCTTAATGTTTCTATCTTCTTCTCCTCATAAATTTTGAAAATATCATTTCTCAATGTATTCCGACTTGGAACTTTGAAATTCGGTTGGAGTGATTTGAGAAATATCCTGAATCTCTTGCTTTCAACCAATGCCAATAGTTGTTCATCTCCAACAACCATATTAGCCATGAAAATTCTTGATCTATTATTGTCAAAAGTTGTTACGATGATTTCATTCTTTCCTTTCATAAGGTTAGAGGTCAAAAAAGTTTGACCTCCTAAAACCATCTTCCTTCTAGTGCATGATTCCATATGTCTCTTCAAATGAGACGTTCCACCTTTCAAACCAGTTGAGTACAACTTATGACAATAATTGCATTCTGCCTTTTTAATTTTGTCGATTGATGTAGTCTTCTTAAAGTGATTTCAAACATCACTTTTATGTTGACTAACTTGACTTCTATTTAAACTTCTATCGTCATTTGGTGTCGGAATAGAAGTTTTCACTTCTACCTCCGCTACTAAATTAGAACTTTCAACTGAAGAAATATGTTTATCCATCTGACAAACCAACCATGAAACCATTAGACTTAAGTTTCCATAACCAACTAACCAAGCAACCACTGCGAGGGTAGTATATTAGAAAACAATAATTAAAGGAATTAAACATTTACGTGTTCAATATTTAATCTAGCAATTGATTATCTAGATTAAGAAACTAATCAGATATATTAGAAAATTAATAAAAACATTCATAAAATATAAGCACTAAAGGACAATTCAATATATGAAATCATACGAGAGAAAAAGATCCTAATATGGAACTTTGATTTCACTAGAAATAACAGTGCTTTTGTTCATATTCTATTTATATGTTGCTAACTATGATTTCTTCTGTGGGAGGGAAGGCAAATCTTTTATTTGTTGGAAGAAGATTTGCATAGTTTGCATGCATGTTCCTCTAGTGCAGATGTGAAATTCAAAAGGCCAGATAACAGTTGGATATATATTTGATTCAACATATCCCCACCTTGATAGGACTTGTGAGTCATTTTGTAGATGTTGTGTTAGTTTGTTATAAACATACTGTTTATTAATTCCCTTTACGAGGTATCTAGTTTGTAGATAAACATGGCTACAAGACTGTTATGAAGAGAGTCTTGTGTATAGAAAAATATTCTTCTAAATTTTAGCATTTCTTACAACAAATCAATATAAACCTTCTAGTGAGAAAAGAAATTGTAAATTATAATTGAAAAACCATTACAAATTTGTATTTTAATGCAATAGAGAGGGCTAAAATGGATTTTAATGCAGAAGTAGCTCTTCCTTTTTAGTGAAATAAAGTATGAAGAAATCACATTACCCTGAATCCTTTTTAAATTTTAATGGAGTTGTAGCCTAAAGACAACTAAAAAGAAATAAGTAATTGTTTTTGACTTCATCGTATAAAGCTGGTAAGTGGACATCAATGGCTAAATCATGACAGAACTTCGGAAGATGAAATTTCAAGTGCTTTAAAAATGCCAAAGAATAATTTCTACTCCTGGTTCTATAACCAACAGGCACATTCTTAAATAACTTCAAACCTAAAAATCTAAATGAATAGTAATATAAATCTAGAAAACATTTCACTTTAAAGTTTAGTTAATCATACAATTTGGAATTTTTGTGGGGCTGTTACTCTGAGTGGTAAAAAGGCATGTTGCAATTACGGAAGAGAAGCTTGCACGATAACATTTTTAGTGGATGTAGTAGCTGAAAGTTCTCCAAATATGAACTTGAAGTTATTGAATGACAATGTATCATGATAAGTTATTCTGTTGTATTTTAAGAGGCCTTACTGTATTGTTGTGGCATTGAGTATATATTTCCATCTGTTAGGAAATAAATGAGTTCACTACAGTTCTACTAGTGTGTTTATACCTGATTTGAAATTTATACTGAGTTTTGTTTATAATACCAACCACCTGATTATCCTAAACCCCATCCTCCACACAAATAAAAGACTAAAACTCATAATAAAAGGATAAGATTTGAGCAGTGTCCACTTAGAACCTCTAACCTCTAACCTCTAAACTCTTGAATTTAAGCCCAAACGACTAAGCTACAGAAATTGCCAAAGCTGATACAAAAATTTATTGCCACAGAAATATATAGCCTAACACCAAAGAGACTGAATTGAAATTGGAGACCAGGATTAAGAATTAAAAGGAGTTGTACAGGTTATAGGAATTTAAAGAAATACCAAAAAGAATTGTAGTGTTAGCAAGAGTCTGAAGAAGGAGACTTAAAAATGGTTGGAGACTAGTGTGAAGACATATGTATTTATCTCATGATCTTATGATATATGTGTCTGAAATTTCATCAAACACTTAACGTGCATACCGCATACATGTTCATTGTTCAACTATTCAAATCACAACCAGAACCACTCGTCCTCCTCAGTCAAATATTCAAATCACAACCAACTTTAATGCAGTCCACATTCATCTCCAAACAATCATACAATTTTAAATGTTCATGAATAATACAAAAAAACCAATCTTAAATAAGTAGACATTTAGTGGCAGCAGTGCGGGATGCCAGGATTGGCGATCAGATAGATAGAGAGAGACGACACGACATCAACACGGCGAGAGTAATGGAGAGGGAGGGTAGTGATTACTGAGTGTTACTATTTGAGTGAGAGAGACGCAAGTGAGAGTGATGGAGAGGGAGGGCCGAGGGAGAGTTGTTTCAACAGAGAGAAACAATATCATTCTCTTCCAAAAGAAAAACGATGCCGTTTGTTTCTTATTTTTTGTAAAGTTACCACCCAAAAATGACGTCGTTTTACTTTTAAAGCAAAACGATGTTCTTTAACCTATAGAAGAGATATGTTAATGCTAACATAAAACAACATCATTTTACAATGGGCCACGGGCTTGGGTAGTGACCCGTGATGCACGGGCCATGGCCCAGCCTGCCATTCTACATATCATACCCACCAGGCCCATGGCTCTACCTGTGGACCAGTTTGACTGGGTCAAACCTGTTGACCACAGTCTGGACCAATATTGACATCCTTATCTACAAAAATTGAGCTAAAAATCAATGAAGCTGAGTCCACAAGAACTGAACCCTTTAGACATTCATCACTACTAGCACAAGCACCACTAACCCAACCTACTTTAGGTCCCTGTTTTACATTAAATGATCTTCTATCTAGAAAATGGATAAAACGTCTTCATGAATTTGGCACCTGGATTGATTTGCAAATGACTCGACCGAATCATCCTTTAATGGATATTTTGTCTGAGTTTACTTCTCATTTTACTGGTTCATTACGAGAATGGTGGCAAAGTCTTGATGAATATTGTAGACTTCAATTCATACAAGTCACATCAGTTAGATTGCTTCTTGGAGTAATTCATAAAAAGTTCATTGGTGACTTTCAGCTCATCGACAAATAGGTCAGATAAAAATATTTTGAGATAAAGTGTTATTCCCTGGACATAAGAGATTTGAAAAAAATTTCCAACATATTACAGAATATTATTGTCTTCTCAATGGATTCAACGACGTTACTGTTCATTATACTTTTATTTTCTCTCTTCCAGAAGAATTACAGCCTGAGTTACAAAGGACCATTACTGTACTTCGAAGAGATATGAAAGATATATCTCTTGGAGATATCTATCAGCTTGCCTTAGATTCTTTTGAAAAGCTTTGTGATCAACAACTGTTATTCAAGAACATGATTAAAGGCAGTCTTCTTTTAAAGAAAGCGTGCAAAAGGCCATATTTGATGAGGCAGTCTTCTTTTAAAGAAAGCGTGCAAAAGGCCATATTTGATGATTAAGTGTAAGGAGAAAAAAGATTGTGGGTGTCATATGAAAAAGAAACATTATCATAGGAAGATCTCCTACAAGAAGTTCCGTATATCTCAAATTTCTTCTAAGGAAAGATATAATCCCTTCAGAAGAAATAAACACCGACGATTTGTCCGCTTCTTCAAAAGGAGAAATCCTCAAGGAAAACCACTAGATCGTTGTTTTCTCTGTGGCAAATTGGGACATTTTACTTGAAAATATCGTCATAAGACAAAAAGGGATATCAAATGTCTAGATTCCAATGAAGCTATTAAGCCAATCCATGATGATCACGGAAACGTTGAAGATCTTATTTAAGAACAATCTAGTGAGGATAAAGACACAAACTTTATTGTTCCCCTTTATTCCTCTGAGAATGATGACTCCTATGATATCTTCATTTCTGAAGATGACATACTTTACATGTTACAGTAACAACAACCATGTCTCAAGCTTTTTCCCAAGCCTATTTCTCGTCCCTATGTGCAAATCCAGTTACTGCTCCAAGATACGTATGATCGGCCCATTAAAGCTATTGGGTACATGGATACTAGATCTAGCAAAATCATTATAAAGTCCAACATTTTACCTCCCGATGCATGGCGTTCCCATGATGAATAATTCACTGCTGTTGATGTAAAATCTTCCAAGATCGGACTTATTACTAAAAAGAAAATAAGGATTTGTTTCTCCTTGACTGTGTGGTATAGACTAAGGTTCTTGACTATGTGGTATAGTCTGTTGATGACATTTTATTTTACTTTAAATCCTATGAAGAACATCAGGCTTTATTCCAATCTTTCTTGGATCTTACAAAGCAACATGGAATTATGCTCTTAGCAAAGAAGAGCCAAATCAAAACGGCCTAAATAGATTTCTTGGGTATGCATTTCCACAATAGATTATATCAACCTGGTTCACATATTGCCAATGAACTACTACATTTTCATGATGACAATCTCCATCCAAACAGATACAACAATTCTTTGGAATTGCCAACTATATCAGAGATTTCATCCCTCAGGTAACTGATTATACATTATCCCTGTCAAAGTTGCTATAGAAGAATCCACCACCATAGGAAAAGAGCAAAACAGAGCCATGCAACATTTAAAGCAAGCCTATCAACATCCACTAGCTTTGAAGATTCCTGACAAGGGATAGGTAATCTAACAACCAAATATAAGTGATCACTACTATGGCCATGCACCCAAAAAGAAGATACTACCATACAATCAGTTGCTTCTATGGAAAGAATGGCTCTCATCCTATAAATTCTCCATTCACCATAACCAAAGCCACTAACACATCCTAGCTGACTTTCTCTCTCATCAGCATAATAACCTTTTACTCCCTCCAACACTATCTCATTCCTCTTCTCAATGGCTAACCTAACTATTACTACAATAACAAAGAAGTTCTTTCCTCTAATTGCTAGTGCACCCACTAATGTTGCAAAAGTTGCATCTCTTACTCGATTAAGCTTGTTTTATTACCTACACCTCTTCCTTAGGCAAACCAACTCCCCTTACAGCCCCTCATTGTTTAACCTCCGAGCACCATACTTTAATGTGTTCTCTCTTAATGGTCCACTCTCTGAGAATGTATTATGTTATCTTTAGGCTTTCTTTGCCCTTTACGCCTCTGCAATCACCCGACCTCCTTTACAAGTCTACTAATATATTTGTGACTGAGATAATGAAAGTTCTGTGTTATGGACTTTCCTTGAGTGATATCTACCACTAAAACAATGGAGTAAACAACTTTCCATAGTCATTGAACAACATCGATTATGGGAAACACCTTTAAAAAAAGCAAAATATTTCTTTATTCTCCACCGCCTATATCTCGCAGTATGTACTGGTGCAATCTATTCCAATAATCGATTCTTTTTCCATCACATGTCACTTTACTGGCCAAGGTTTTGGGAAAATATCCTTAAATCTCTTCAAAGTTTTCTTAAGGACATAAATCATTTTCCTCAACACTTATCCATCCTTCCTACTTCGCTTGGACCTTACGCAGGAGAATTTGTTTCTGGTGAACCTAAAGCATTAGAAGTAGGCATACCAGGCCCAAACAGCCCAATATATTTTGAGTTCGATGATACAACAACAGTCTAAGTTTCCTCTGACACTACAAGACCTTCACAACCTCTAGCCTCCTTCTTCCAAGATGCTCAAGATCCTAACGATGATATTTTCATCACTAACGAAGAAGAGCTTAATGAATTCCTAAACTAACTCTGCACAGACAATGCAAGCCCTAGAAAAAGGCAAAGGACTTACAAAGTTCATTTTAACAGAGTGATAGAGCCTCTCCAACCAATCTCCAATAGCGGCAAGAACCAATTCGACATGACTGATGACTAGGATCCCTTTTCTCACTGTGGGACCTTATATTAGTTGTCTTTATAATTACATGTGTTTCCTAATGTGTCATTATGTTTGTAAGAAAATCTTTAAGGTTCACATCCCTTTTAAAGATTCTTTCTTATCTTTTCGTAATATTTGGGACCTATGTGTTTCCCACTTTTTATTATTTGTTTTTTAAAAGTTGTGTGAATGATTATACCTAAGGAATCTTTTCCTTAAAGTTGTTTGTTTTATTTCCTTGCTTAGTCTATAAAAGCAAGGCCTTCAGAGCTTGATCAATGAAAAATATTATGTGTTTTCATCACATAACTTCTCTCTAAGTTCTCCCTCTTCTAAAGGTTTGATTCTAAAATAATG